>BQNB010007371.1:5849-93739 GCA_026074375.1 Tanacetum coccineum | reverse complement strand
CAAAACCCCAAGTTCAAATAGGTATAAGTTTGTATGACGGTAGACTCGTATCTCCTGCATTAGTTCGCTAATATAGGTCGAAGAGGTGATATCATGATATAACAATATCATCTCAAAAAATAAAAGAACACATCCTAGCCATCCATTTTCATCAAATTAAAAAAACAATTAAAAAACTTTACTTTCCACTTCTTTTTAAAATATAAAATATCTTGCAAACAGTAAATCGTCAAACGACAAACTTTTTTTTCAGTCACGTCTGAAAAAATCACATGTGATTTGTAGCACAATCACATGTGATTTCATAAAATCACATGTGATTTGTGATACAAATCAAATGTGATTTTTTCAGACGTAACTAAAAAAAATCGATTTCATATACTTTTGACGACTTTTTAGTGTTAAAATTTCCGCAAAAAAAAATTACACGTGATTTGTAAAATCACTTGTGATTTGTTGTTTTTAAAAATCACGTGCTATTTCATAAATCGCATGTGATTTCACAAATTCACTTGTGATTTTTAAAGTAATAAATCACGTGTGATTTCATAAATTCATAAATCGCATGTGAATTTACAAATTTACGTGTGATTTTTAATGTAAGAATTCACATGTGATTTTTCGAATCACGTGTGATTTTTTCTAGGCGGAAATTTTAAAAAAAAGTTCGTCGAAAGTATATAAAAGTGCCCGTCTATAAAAAGATAATTTAATTCTCTTCGCGATGGTATAATTAAATTTACGTTAAACGAAAAAAAATACACCATCGCGATGAATATTTTTTTATCTTTCTATAGGGGGCAATTCTATATACACTTTTTTTCCGAATTTTTTTTTCAGTCACGTATGAAAAAATCACATGTGATTTTTTCAGACGTGACTGAAAAAAATAATCGAAAAAAAAGTTCGTCGAAAGTATATAGAAGTGCCCATCTATAGAAAGATGATTTAATTATCGTCGCGATAGTATGTTTCGTTTTACGTAAAAATTAACAGTTTGTGAGATATTTAATTTTAAAAAAATAGAATCAAAGTGAGTTTTTTAATTAAATTAAAATAAGAATTAATTTAAACCATTAGATGAAAATAAAATGAATAGTTAAGATAAAATGAATTGTTCTTTAATTAAATAGTATTCTACATGTAACTTTTCTCTCGAAGACCAATGTTAAAGAAAGTTATGACAAGTCATGAGAAGATATTAAATGAAGTTGGTAACACTAAAAAAGGTTTTTCTAGACTGATAAATAGTATGAAATGAGATTGATAAAAATGGAAAATAATAACTTCTACACCACGGTGCACCACGGAAATCTATTCAGTCATAGAAAATTAATGTGTTTGTACTTTGTAGAACCGACGAATTAGTTGATAACTACAACAGGTTTGGCAAAGGTTATTGACTATTGCATTCTATAATCTATGTGCATTAAATTAATAGCTCTTGATTTGACTAACGACTAAATAGTTCATATATTTAAGCAAGAGTCGTGATAAAATAGTTCAAATAAAGGTCGCAAATAACGTGAAGCGTGACGTAATTGTATGATCAAGTCTTATCATGCCTTAAAAGCCATGACAAAGGCATGGCATTTTATAAAACGTGATATAAAATGTCACAAAATATGAAAATATTTATATACTTATATCATATTTCATATGAATCGAATTTAGAAAAAATGTAGCTCAAAAAATATCCTTACATGTTATTTTCTTCATCTTTTTAAAAAAAATTCTTCATCGGATTTGAATTAAAAAAACTCAAAAAAGGCGGCACGCCTTATTGCGTTTTTCCACGCTTCATCTCACGTCACGTCTCGAGCCGACGCCTAAATATATTTCGTAACGTATAAGTCATACCTCGCGTCTTAGACGCAAAATCTCGCCTCGCGCTTTAGCACGCCTTTTAAAACAATGGTTCAAATACATAGAGCTAAACTGGACGTAATTCAATATTTAATTTTGTGCATTTGAATCAGCAAATAAGTTTCTTAAAAACAAAGAATATAAATGATCAAATTTACAGCCACTTTGTTAACAACACATACATTCTTACCAATGCATAACAATCTCTACTCAATTACAGAAGGTTAAAAAATATTACTACAACATACATAAAAAGTTAATATACAGAATCGGATCTAAACTGACTTTTCAATTGTGATTTTTGAACCAATTAGTAACCATGTGTCTAAGAGACCTAAATATTGTGATAAACATATTAAAAGGCTAACAGGCCCATAAATATGGCCCAAAATCAAAATAAAACTATATTACATGCTACAGCAAACACCACTATATGCTTTACAAGTCAGACTCTTAGCGAAAAATATCGATAAACCTGCATGTTGATGTACAATTTAAATACCAATTAGTTTCTGAGAACTTCGAACAATTAACGATATTTACATACGAAACTTACAGTGCAGGAGAAACGACCTGGAGAATTAAGGCTTGGAGCACGTTACCTATATATATGCACTTGGGGTTGCATAGGGAAAACATTTTCTTTGCAAGAGATGCAAAAAATTAAAAATTAAAAACACAATATTTTAATGATATTGGTTAGTATGTATCATTTAAGTAAATATGGTTCAACAGTTGACTTCTTCATCGTTTTTATTTCAACAAATACTAACACCATTGATCCGATCTTGCTTGTTATATATTTTAAGATCAAGAAAGCACTAAAACGGCTATGAGTGACCAATTACGACTCTACAGAATTTAGGAGAAATATTAAGAACCGATAGTATAAACACTAAATTGGTACCCAGGAATTCACAAATTTGATATTTTTGGTTTTGTTGGAAAGTAATGTGGGGGCAATCTCAATTTCTCATTCTAGCCGCCATGGCCCGAGATTTACTAAGGACGGTAACAAGCTGCAACGATAGCTTCGGAATTCCGCTATTTTCCAACAACTTTCATGTGTGAGGGGGGGGGGGTATTATCGATACTAAAATAAAACCAAGACTCACACCGGCATCTTTGGGGGTGTGTATTTGCTTGCAGGATCACTTAGACGCATCCGAACGTATAAAACAGATTTCTAGTGTTGAAGACGAACTAGCCATGGAAGAACAATTACACGATGTCGAGGTGGAAATGGGTTTGACAATATCACTTTCCGATGAAGAAATCGCTCTAGATGAAGCTACTAGCGAGGCTAGGTCCTCCAAAGTCTAAGAAGAAGATCTTACTCTCGAAGAAACTCTCAATTAAGATATTATTTTCCGATGAAGAAATCGCTATAAATGTAATAAGCTTTTGTTCAAGTACTTTATATTTGATGTATTTATGATGTTTATTAAATAAAAGGTTAAAGTTTTAGTGAGTTTATTTGTGTATAAAACACGAAACCAGACAAAAAAACCACAATGTTACTGCTATGGCAGCTTAAAGGAACTAAAAAAAATGAAAAACCCGGTTCGAAACGGTTTTCTAAACCGAACATGGTACAAATCCAAACCAAAACCGGTTTACAACCAGTGTCTAGTTATTTTCCACTATAAATCCAACCGAAAGCCGAACATGGTTTTTGAAATTGACCCTAAAAAAGACCCGATTCGGTTTTCAAACCCGATCGGTTTTTGTCAAACCTAGTCTTGTATACCTCTAAGTGGATGTATAAATTCTTTTTCTAACTAAGAATTCAAGTCAATAAAGCGTTTATCTTAGCGCTTATTAATAATCAAGACCAAGTCAAAACAGTACATAATTTCTTTTTCTTCAAAGGGCATCAATGTAAATGTATATGTAATTATGTTTCTTTTCTTTTATTCTTGATTTCAAACGACAACATTTTTCTTTTTTATTTCATTTCAACTCAAGAATATTAATTAAAAATATATATTTTTTCTCTCTTTTTAACCGTCATTTCTAACTCTATTTAAAAAATTCAAGAAAACAACATTACGTTAGTTTCATCAAACATAAATAAATTTCTCAAATATTTCGCTGTTAAAATGTCACAAAAGCCCAGCAAATTCTTATTAAATTGTTGAAAAAACTACTAAAGATTATTATTTATCGATCAAGTCATTCATGTTATGTTTTAATTGTTGACAAACCCCTTGTGACGGGTTTAAATTATCTTTTAAGCTTGAATGGATTGATTATGTGTCGTGACAATCTCATTTGACATCACTTTTGCATTTGTATTTGTCCAACTAATCTAAATTATCGATGAAAATGTCGCATAAGTTTGTCAGATCATCGGAATCAACCCATTTCTTAGCAATTAATATAGAACTGGATGATCAAGTCATTCATGTTATGAAAATGACGTATACTGTGTAGGGAAACATGTGCACTTTTATTAAAATAAAATCAGAATATAATCAATAAATAATTAACAGAAAATGAATGACATAAAATAAAAAATGTCACAAAAGCCCAGCAAATTCTTATTAAATTGTTGAAAAAACTACTAAAGATTATTATTTATTGATCAAGTCATTCATGTTATGTTTTAATTGTTGACAAACCCCTTGTGACGGGTTTAAATTATCTTTTAAGCTTGAATGGATTGATTGTGTGTCGTGACAATCTCATTTGACATCACTTTTGCATTTGTATTTGTCCAACTAATCTAAATTATCGATGAAAATGTCGCATAAGTTTGTCAGATCATCGGAATCAACCCATTTCTCAGCAATTAATATACAACTGGATGATCAAGTCATTCATGTTATGAAAATGACGTATACTGTGTAGGGAAACATGTACACTTTTATTAAAATAAAATCAGAATATAATCAATAAATAATTAACAGAAAATGAATGACATAAAATAAAAAATATCACAAAAGCCCAGCAAATTCCTATTAAATTGTTGAAAAAACTACTATAGAATATTATTTATCGATCAAGTCATTCATGTTATGTTTTAATTGTTGACAAACCCATTGTGACGGGTTTAAATTATCTTTTAAGCTTGAATGGATTGATTATGTGTCGTCACAATCTCATTTGACATCGCTTTTGCATTTGTATTTGTCCAACTAATCTAAATTATCGATGAAAATGTCGCATAAGTTTGTCAGATCATCGAAATCAACCCATTTATCAACAATTAATATACAACTGGATGATCTAGTCATTCATGTTATGAAAATGACGTATACTGTGTAGGGAACATGTACACTTTTATTAAGATAAAATCAGATTATAATCAATAAATAATTAATAGAAAATGAATGACAGAGAATAAAACAAACAGAATGAGGTAGAAGCAGAAAAGAGACACTATAAACGATAATTAAATAAAACAATAAAATAGTAAAAGGACTTACTAGATCACCATCAAGGAAACACTTTCAAGAAGACACGTGTTTGACACGCTTATCACTAAAGAGCTGAGGCACGTTTTGACTGTTCCCCAAGGTACAACAGCCGAAACAGTAAGTTGTACTGCCGGACTTAACAAGCTGTCTGTAATATCACCTTTTCAGATGTGTGCTCAATAAGTTGGAAATCAATAATACTTATTGATTTGAAGTGTATCAAAGCTATGGAATTAGGGCCTTTATTTATACACTATAGAGTCATCACAAGTTTACTCATCCCACCGATGTGGGATAGAAAATAAACATAAATTCCTCTTTAAGCATGGTACTGAATGACTAACTTTGAGACGCGATATCTCATTCATAACAACTCTATTTTGGATACATAGAAATTCATTGCGAAGCTCTCTACAAGGAGAACGCAAACTTACAAACTATTACTTATATATATGACACATACATATAGATAATTGTGTTCAAAGTTGGTCAAAAATCACTTTGCCAACCAAATTTTCCAACACACTGTTAAGAAAACATTTTCGTAACTAAAAGCCAATTTTCTTGTAGTGTGACTAAATCAACAAAAAGTATTTTGTAATAATATATAGGGCTTTTGTGACATTTACCCTGTAAGTACTTGACCACAAAAATGACGATATGTACCTTGTGTTTTGTGTTGACACCATACCTATAATTTGTGGATTGAGATCCTCTAAAGTTAATATGAACTTTACCGGTAAAGTTCTCTCAACATAGAACTTTACCGGTAAAGTTCATATTAACTTTAGAGGATCTCAATCCATAATTTATTTACATGTAAAGTGTACGTCCTTAAGAGTTGTACATACTACTATCACATGTGTGACTTCATGACATTTCATGTAAACACCACAGTATGTAAACACCTCGTTTCTTGTTTCAAGAAAGATGCCTCCCGGCTCCAATTCATCGTTCATAACTTTAATTCCAAAGGTCTCTAACCCGATTCACATCACTGATTTCCGCCCTATTTCCCTCATAGGTATCCATTACAAGATTATTGCAAAAGTTCTTGTTAATAGGCTTTCTAGATTGATTAACAAAATTGTTAGTCCCGAGCAAACAACATTCATTGTGAATCGTCAAATCTTGGATGGGCCTCTCATACTTAGCGAGGTCATCGATTGGTATAAGAAAAGGAAGAAAAAGATGTTGCTTTTTAAAGTCGATTTCGAAAAAGCCTTTGATTCGGTTAGATGGAGGTATCTTGATTTCATGTTATGTAATTTAGGCTTTGGCCTAACTTGGAGGTCTTGGATTAAAGCTTGTTTTGAATCATCTCGAACTTCGATTTTGGTTAATGGTAGCCCCACTTCCGAGTTTAACGTTAGTCGCAGTTTGAGACAAGGGGATCCCCTATCTCCTTTCTTATTCGTCATCATCATGGAAGGTCTTCACGTGGCTATTTCGGATTCGGTTCGTAATGGTCTTATTCGTGGTATTCAAGTTGGTTCTTCTGATGTAAACCTCAGCCACTTATTTTTTGCGGATGATGTTATAATTACGTCGAAATAAAGTAATCATGATGTGGAAAATATCATTCGCATTTTCAAGGTTTTCTTTTTAGCTCCGGGTCCGAAGATTAACATCCGTAAATCTAACATTTATGACGTCGGAGTGTCTCCTGAAGACGTGCACCTTATGGCCTCCGTCACGGGATGTAGCGCGAGATCGTTTCCTTTCACTTATCTTGGTTTACCCATTGGATCTAACATGTCCCTTACAGCCAACTGGAAGCCTTTAGTTGACAAATTCCATTCAAAGCTATCTTCATGGAAAGCTAACATGTTATCCTATGGCGGTCGTCTTACGCTTCTCAAATCCGTCTTGGGTAGCCTAGGTATTTATTTCTTTTCCCTCTCCAAAGTACCTCCCACAGTTTTGAATATGTTGGAAAATTTCCGTGCTACATTCTTTTGGGGGGCTCCCAAGGATCGAAAAAACTATCTTGGCTGAAATGGTCTCATGTGTTTGCTTCTTTCGACAAAGGGGGTTTAGATATTGGCAGCCTAAAATCGTTCAAACTTGCTCTCCTTCATAAATGGAGATGGAGCTTTCATACTAATCGTGATTCCTTATGGGTTAAGGTTATTTATGCCTTTCATGGCAGCGAAGGTGGCTTCGACCAAAATGGGTGCAAGTTCAACGGTATATGGTCTAGGATTGTCGGGACTTCTAACTACCTTCATTCTAGTTCCATTCTCCCCATGGAATCTATTAGATTTCAGGTAGGCTGTAGTTCGCTTACTAGATTTTGGAAGGATACTTGGCTTGGCACACTCCCTCTTCATATACGTTTTAATAGGCTTTTTCGCTTGGAGCGCGATAAGGACTGTCTTATCATGGATCGTATATCAATGGCCAATGGAAGTGGAACTGGTCTCGCAATGATCTTGGAACTCGAAATTCTACATATCTCAATCACTTGTTAGCGGAGATTAGTCACATCGAGGTTAGAGAAGGCATGGATAAATGCATTTGGTATATAGCACATGATGGGACGTTCACTGTTAGTTCTTTGCGTCGCATTATCGATGTTCACACGTTTCCTTCTTTGGACACTAAGACGTATTGGGATAAATCTCTTCCTCGCAAAGTTAATATCTTCATGTGGCGTTTGAAATTAGATAGACTTTCGCGTCGTCTTAATCTTTCTTCTAGAGGCATCGAAATTCCGGAGATTTCTTGCCCTTCGTGCAATGGCAATATGGAGTCTAATCATCATATTTTTTTCGAATGCTCTCTTGCTAAAGAGGTTTGGAAGATCATTAGGAGGTGGTGCAATGATAGTTTCCCTCTTTTTGATTCAAACGATCACTGGACGGATTGGTTGTCTTCGTGGGCCGCTCCTCGAGCAAAAAAGAACTATTTATATGTTATCATCACGGCTTCTCTATGGTTCATTTGACGGTATTGTAATAGACTAATAGTGTCACTTCCAACTCTCATTCTTTGAGGAAAAGTCACATTTTCGATTATATTCGTTTGTATTCTTTTTCTTGGTTTAAGCATAGAAGTAGATTGTCTAGTAGTTGGAATGATTGACTTAAATCTCCTTTGTAATTTCTAGCGCCTTGCTAGTTCCTAATAAAATTGCCGCCGTTCAAAAAAAAATATCATCAAACGTTCAATCATCAAACATTAATTATAAACTTTGTTACATCATATTTACACATCGGCAAAAGGAACTGAAAAGTTGCCAAGTATTTATTGCAACCCTTAAGCTAATAGAGCTTCTTGCGGTCGCAATATCGAAGGAGAAATGTAGTCGATACTTCAAAAACGTAGTGGGTAAACCAGTAATATACTCCAACCCTCACTACAAGATAATAGACTTTTAGTGATAGAGTTTCTAATGACAAAAAAAGTGTTAATAAGTCCAACTTCTTAGTGACACTTTTTAAAAAGTGTAAGAAAAAACCTAAAATTTTGATATTTGATGACACTTTTTATAAACAAAATGTGTCATCAAAGGGAAAAAAAATATTTTCACACACTATTTTAATGCCATTATAAATAGACTTTTACCAAACAGTCCTACACTTTTTAAATGTGAGAGAAACAAATAATTCTTTTAGTGACACTTTTTTTATATTTTTGGTGACACTTTTTTTACTTTTGTTGACATTTTTTATGTGTCGACTTTTCAAGGGCCTACTTTCGATTGTTGTACAGGGCCTTCAAAATCCACGAGACGGCACTGATATTATGTATAAAGTATTTACTTACAATGGCCGTTTATGATTAAAAAAAGTTACTTATGATTCATTAACTACCTAAAATTTATGCTTTTATGAAAAAAAAAAATTGCGAGCAGAGTATAAATTATGTTAATTACCCCTATGTTATATTTGTCGAAGACAAGGCACGCATAATTAGTGCAATAAAATTTGTCGTTCGAACCAAAATACACATCTTAAGTCTTTTTAATAAAAAAAGATTGCATATATACATTTAAGTTACTCATTTAACGTGTTCTCTTTTGCAGTACTAGCTTATTTTTTGTCAATGAACTAAGGGTTAATTACTTAAAAATGTACTAAACTTGACACTTTTTGTCATTGTATGTAGGCTATTTTTTTTTATTGTGTCGCTGAACTTTTAAATTCGTGCTATTATGTGTACTACCGTTTGTTTTTTATTGCAATGTTAGTCCTTTATATAAACGATCGTTTATAATTAACTTAAAATTTGATTTTTTTAAAAGTCTCTTTTCTTATTATTTTTTAAATTTATAAATGTTTTTACACACATTTTTATACATGTTTTTTACATATATTTTTATACACGCGCTTTTATACACATATTTTTATACACACATTTTTATACACCCGTTTTTATACATACATTTATATACACATTTTTATACAAACGTTTTATACACACGTTTTTACACATGTTTTTACACACGTTTTTACACATGTTTTTACACACGTTTTTTCACATGTTTTTACACAAATTTTTATACACGTTTTCATACACACGTTTTTATACACATTTTCATACACACGTTTTTATACACGTTTTCATACACACGTTTTACACATGTTTTTACACACATTTTTATACAAGTTTTCACACACGTTTTAACACACATTTTTATACACACGGTTTAAACACACATTTTTCAAGATCTATCTAGTGGTTGCATTCTTAATCGTCTCGTTTGTTTTTATAGCTATCTTTTTTAATCAGTTAGAACAAGTTTTCAAGATCTATCTAAGTTTGAACAACTTTTCAAAATCATCATACTTTTGTAAAAACATGTGAAAAAATGCGTGTATAAAAACGTGTGTATAAAAGCATGTGTAAAAACATGTGTAAAAACGTGTGTATAAAAATGTGTGTATAAATATGCGTGTTTAAAATGTGTGTAAAAACGTGTACAAAAATGTGTGTAAAACCGTGTGCAAAAACGTGTGTAAAAACATGTGTATAAAAACGTGAGTATAAAAATGTGTGTATAAAAACGTGTATAAAAATGTGTGTACAAAAATGTGTATAAAAATGTGTGTATAATAACGTGTGTATAAAAATTTGTGTATAAAAAGGTGTGTATTAAAATATGTTTAAAAATTTATGTATAAAAACGTGTGTATAAAACGTTTGTATAAAAATATGTATATAAAAATGTGTATAAAAACGTGTGTATAAAAATATGTGTATAAAAGCGCGTGTATAAAAATATATGTAAAAAACATGTATAAAAATGTGTGTAAAAACATTTATAAATTTAAATCTGAGTTAAACTATTGTTTACTTATCATAAATAAAGTCTGGGTTAACTGTTTTAAAATGTCACTTGTTAGGAGATTAATAGTGTTGATTAAACATGTTTATTGGGCTAAAGGTTCTACTTATTACATGGTGGAATTCTTTCTACGACACTAAATTAGGTCCTAAAAACGTACTTTTTCTATTAGGACCATTTTCTTGGTACTTAAATAAATGTTTATAGACTATGATTTCATCTTATAAGAATATCTTTAAGGACTCATAAATGTGTCCTAAAACATAACAGAAGGGTAAGAATATAGTATGACACTGTAAAGCGTCCTAATATGTGGTCTATTATAACGTCATTTTAGTCGTATAAGACAATTTTACGGGACTAAAGATTTGGTTTTATAGCGTTGGTGTTTATTAGAACTCTCAAAAGTGTCCTATATATCTATTACAACCCCTTTATAGAGGACACTTTTATTTTGGTCCTATTATGTTAAAGGTCCTATAAACTTATTTTATAGGACACTAACCGACGTCCTATAATACACTTTTTCTTGTAGTGTATATCTGTACATATGACAGATATTAAGACAATTCTTGGTTGATTTTTGGGTGGTTAGAATCAGTTAAACTCGAACTGCTCAGACAAGACTTTACGGCGTAGCATAGGTTGTTACGGCGTAAAGTCTTTACCAATTCATTTGTTACGGCGCAAAGTCTTTACCAATTTACTTGTACGGCGTAACATTATCTGTTACGGCGTAATCCAACAAGTCTTTGATTCTGATAATCAGTTACGGCGTAACCTAGTCGCATAGGTTACGGCGTAATCAACCACAAAGCTTTGTCCTTTACCCCACAGGAGATTACGGCATAAACTTATAGTTTACGGCGTAAACCCGGCATTTCCTGTCTTTATAGATTTCACGTTAACTCAACGAGTGTGCACTCCACACTTCCTTAACTCGTATCCGAGCCGAACATGAAACCTCATTGGTTTCTAGTAAATCCTTATTACCTAAATGGCCGTCGATGACACTAAAATCACCAACACTCTTTATCTATCGATCTAGTTTACTCGTAGGTTTTTGGAAGTTGGATAAGCAAAGCCCTTTGGTTGTTACGTACACGCTCTTGTATTACACAAACAAATATTAGATGATGTATATTTGTATAGTAGTAAACAATGATAAATCGCAGATGATGATAAGGGTTGGCAAGAAGATGATGAAACTTTATACAAAAGTCGACATCATCGTATATCTCACTTTCAAATGTTTGATCATGTACATGTGTTTTACTAGGAACAAATACTTGTAATATCGACATATCCTTAAATTATTAATTAACAAACTTATACGACTTGTCAATGGACCCAAGTGGCCAAGTCAGGTTGTGAGTCATACGCTATTCAACTCTTTGCGTGTCCAATCTTGGTCTTGACAAACCATACAAGTAACGTCAAAACTTGTATCTAATCATTACCTCATGCGTCTACATAATAGATATATACTAGTGGTGATAATATGATCTTTAGATGATAGATCGATTTAGAGACGAGATTAGGGCGCAATTTGACTAGATACAATTACGAAAATTTATAATGATAAGTTTTTCACTCATATGTATGCGGCTTAACTGATGTATTCGGTTAGCATTTCTAACCATGTTCCAAGCCACCCTCAAGAGGTATGATGTGTGTCTAGTAAAGTGTGAACGTGAATCCTCTTGAGTGTTTCCATTGTCGGGTTGCATTCGAACAATTTTTTGAAGCAGAAGACACGAGGAAGAACGACAGAGAGATCGAGGATTGATTTCAAAGTTAAGCTGCATAGTCTAGCTTATGTAAACAATTTTAACAAGGCTTAAATTTCAAACATAATTTGATAAAATAGAAAACGTAATTATCAAGTATTGTTAGTACAAAATATGCAACGGGTATGTAACGGGTGTACTATTATACGTCATCAAGTATTATTAGCTTTTTAAATGAAGCTTGAAATAAAGACGTTCTAGTCCCGTATGATCCAATTGAAATAAAGATATTCAATTTATTTTCGTCGTTATAGATGTTTTGAATCAGAATTGAAGTATGATAAACCTTACAAGTATCATCTTAGTACTCATGTTACCATCACGTTTTGTTATTTGTGCTAATTTAGGCGGATTTTGGTAAAATATGCAAGTTCCGATAGATCGATCTAGTTTACTCGTAGGTTGTGTAAGACAAGCATGCAAAATTAGTACAACAAGCACCATTATCCGCGCGTTGCTCATCAAATTTTGTAATATCTTTTCCTATTTAATGTTGGCAGATTGACTTCATTAGTGACCATGATATATAATTTTAGGTCGATGTAACCCCTAAATTTTTTTTTTTTCCTTACAAAATAATGGAGGATATATTAGAAGAGATTAATTGGCCATTAATCTCTCATTAATTCCAGTGAATAGGTTTGCGAGTAAATCCCCTATAAATAAAGGATCCACAATTGGCATGGAAAAAAGACACAAAACAGAAAACAAAAACACATAGAAATGCAGGGTTCTTGATCTGTGCCTAGAACAAGAACAAACACTTGGTTTTATCCTAAGAAGGTATTCGTGTAACCCAGGCATAAGGTCGAATAATCTTCTTTGGAAAGTGATTACACGACTTCAAGTGATATCCGGTACCATCATGATAATTAGCTAGGCTATTGACTCTCTTCACCCTGATCTGGGATTTCCTACAACCAACAAGAATGACCACTATATGGACGTTTTGAAAATAATACCTCGTTGCTTTAATAAAAATCAATAAGTCTTAAAATAATTCAAATGTATTTAAAAATGTAGCGGAAGCATAAATAAGTTTTGCAAGACAACGAGTATTAAATGATAGATAATTCTTGAAAATGAGGCCATATGCATGCAGACTCCATTTAGCACATCAAGGAGTTCTAAAAGCTAAGCACCTGAGAAAACATGCTTAAAACGTCAACATAATGTTGGTGAGTTCATAGGTAAGTATGGATCGCAAGATTTAAAGTAATTATTTCTTGGTATACAATATCCAGAAAAGTAATTATGATTGCACTACGTCTCATGATACCAAAGCTATGACAATGTGTGTAAGTTGCCTGTGTAGGTATCCAACCTGAGACCACCCAAAGTTTTTGACATGGTATACGTCCGTTTGACAAGCCTGTCAGTCAAGTAAGAATCACCAAACCTGGACGGGGATGTCAATCCTAATAGATCTATTTATAACACTCACGCTTACAATACGTAATTAACGATTCATGATAGTGGGCATAGTGGGTTAATGGTACTTAGGCTAATCCGTAATCATGTAAAGAGTACTTGCATCCAAAAGTAAAAAAAACAAGCGATGTATCTCACCCCGATATTTGTAAAGCATTCGTAAAACGAGTAAAAGTGGGGCTATGAAACTCACCTCAAGTAAAGCAGTGAGTAAGGAAATAATCCAATAACGATGAACGTACACGAACAAATTCTAACCGCGACCTAAATATATGACGTGCTTTAGGAACAAGTAAAGGATACTAAACGTTGGAATAAGTCATTTTTAGAAAGTCAGTATCACCCGAACGTGTTTGCGTCTTAGTTTAAATTAGTTAAAATGTGACCTCGTAAAAATATAGAGTTTTTAATTAAGTTTCGATACTTAAACCGAAAAGTATTATTTTTAGTAAGTTTAGAAATCCCGAACATCAATGATGTCTAATCATATCCGTTAAATTTATATTTCGCCTAAAAATGCTAAGTGTTATAATAGTTTAGTTTTCACTTTTATTTCGCTATTAAATACCTTACGCTTATTATAACTTTTCATTTTTAGTAACTCCTAACGCCTTCTAATTATAGTTTTTAGAATGTTTCTAATGCACCTAAATAATATATACTAGTTACTATATTATTCGCTAGTTTTTTATAACCCAAACGGACTCGAAAACGCTCGAGAACTCATTTTTATGTTCCAATCAGCTTTATTTTAGTCTTAAAAATCCCCAAATTTAGTCCAACTTCAAGAGAGCGTAACTTTCTCGTTATAAAGATTCACAAGTCCATCGCAAGCTACGTTTGAAGGAAAAATCATTCTCTACAAGTTTTCTTTTATAAGTTTAAGCCAATTCAGACCCGAAATGGGTCAAAACTTAGTTTCAAAATTTGGACAGAATGTACTGGAAAATATTATGACTTGTCAAAATAGTATTATTTCGCCAAACTTAAACGGACCATCTCCTCCTTTTGTTATAAAGGCGTGATTTTCGCGTTCTTTATAACAAATATTTACGTAAGAACATAAGCTAACAAAAGCTCAGGATTTATAAGCTTTTTCAAAACATTTTTAAACACCTCTAAGCACGAATTAATATTCGTACAACAAGCTTTTGCACAAAAAAATCTAAAACCCAATATCCAACACAACTTCTCCAATATTCCTAGTCTAACCTAAACTCCATTACTAGTGTCTCAACCAACAAATCCACATCAAAACTTGCCTAATCCCATTGCCACAATCACCAAACGTCACTTTTATTTCTTAATATTTCGCTACGAATTCAAAACTACAATAAACGCAAGAAAAATAAAATAAAAGTTTCAAACTGAAAATAAAATTGGTAACAACTTAATTATTTAGTTGTTTTTGTTATAAAAAGTGGTTACAAACACGGATGATATTGTTTTTGATAAGAAAAGATAACGGTGAATGAACGGATAGTCTAGAAAATTTACACAAAACGAAGGTGATGGTAAAACTTACACGTTGTGAAATGATGGCAAAGAAAAGTATGAATCTTCAACCCAAATGAGTATGAACATAACCCGAACCAATATAAGAATGACCCAAATAAGCTTTTGAATGAACCCCGATCAACAAACTAACATCAAATCTTGAACCAAGAAGCAAAAACACCAAATGCCTGTGGCGTGGTGCGTTTTTCGGCACCGAGCACAAGAGAAAAAGTGGAATAGAAAATTTTTTTGTTGTATTTTTTCTAGTGAGAGAGTGAAATGACAAGAATGAAATGATAAGAATGAATGAATAAGGGATAAATACATGTACATGGTTTGAACCTAGATCCTTCCATAGAAGAATCCTAGGATTAAAGGTGTACTAGGGTGACCATGATGCTAAAATGGTGGGGGAATGATGCCTAGGGGGAGGGGGACGCCATATGGGGGGGGGGGAAGGGGGCCAAAATTGTTAAAACTAGATTCTTTTTCCACTAGATATTTATTAAAGAGGTTTAAGATATTTAGGCTTGCTCAAGAAATAATTTTTAGTAACGTTTAAAATACCCGTTAAAACTGAAAACGCGTGACTTCCAAAAATAAAATGTAATATTTAAACATTTGCTAGATAGATAGAAACGCGATAGTCACCCAAAGATTACGTTAAATCGAAAGCCAGGACGCATCCGGTGATGATTCTTAGTCGTACACAGGATAACTTCTCGATTTTAAGTCAAATCAAACACGTAACTTATAAAAGTCAAACTAATGAACGTAAATGGAAAGGTATTGACCTGTGAAATTTCTGGAGTGTCACAGTCTTTCCCCGTTAAGATAGTTGTGTCCTCAAAGCTCAAGTTGTGGTACTCGATGAGGGAACGAGGTTAGAAAACAAGTGCGGATACTTATTCTATAATTGGTCTTTGCGCTCCCAAGTAAACTCGGGACCTCTCTTTGAATTCCATCGCACCTTGATGATAGGAATACGACTTTACTTTAAATGTTTAACCTCTCGGCCCATGATTTCAATAGATTCCTCGACAAAATGAAGCTTGTCGTCGACATGGATTTCATCCAACGGTAGAATGAGTGATTCGTTGGTCAAACACTTCCTCAGGTTTGACACGTGAAAAGTGTTGATAAAATATAAGCTAAAAACATTACTAATAGATTTTTCAACCATCTTACGTTTTATAATCACAAAATATAAAAACTTTCAAGACGTAAAATTAAACGTAAATAAGTAATTAGTAGTAAATTCCATTTCAACAAATACATCACTTAAAGGTATGAATAAATAAATGCTTAATGCATTTTATGATCAAAGGAAAATATTTATTCAATCCTCACACTTTCTAAGATGTTGTAACATTTTTTACAACATTACAAAACATTTTCTCTAATTAAAAGAAAATGTTTTTATTCAAAATAAACATTTTGAAATTCAATTTCGACCTATAACGACAGAAAATTCCCCCTACACCAAAAGACAAACCTGGGGAAGCCCTAGTCTTCGGCTGCCCCCTTAAATAGCACTGCCGGCCCCTTAAAATTAAGGGGACTGTCCACCTATTTAAGGGGACCGCCCCTAGGTAGACGCTCCCCCAGTTTGTCCTATAAATATTGGACTTTTCCTCACAATTTTCTTACCTTTTGCACTCATTCTTTCTATTCTAAAACAGCCCACACATCTCTCTAAAAATCCTTTGATAATTTAATCATAAAGCTTTGTTTCCAAATGATCCAAGCTCAATTCCTCAATTGCAAGAGAAGAATACTTCCATCATCAAGTGAAGAAGTATTACACCCCAAGTGTATATTGCATCTTGTGCAACCATATCATAAATTGTAAAAATCATTTGTATATCTTTTAAAGTTGTGTAGTTGTTAGGTTTGGTGATTGTTGTAAGCATAGTTAGATCTTGGTGATCTTTCCAAGTAGTGTTAGTTAGTTGTGGCATAAGTAGTGTGATGAAGTGAAGTCATGAAGTTGTGAGGAAGTCTTAAAGTTGTGAAGAAGTTGTGAAGTTGTGTTGTCATAGATTAGTTCTAGCTAAGATTAGAACTCGACATTTAGCTTTATGTCGTAAATCGGTGTAAGCAACGTTGTGTACGGTTTTCTCCGCCATAAGGGAGTTTGTTGACATAGTGAAGAAAACTCTCGAGTTAGGTGCTCGAGGAGTAGAGTAGGCCGAAGAGGAGCTTCGTAACTGAACCACTATAAATCCTTGTGTTGTGGTTTGATCTTTCCAACTCTTATCTCTTATTCCTTTATTTACTCTTACTTATTTATATTGTTCATATTGTGCAAGTATTGAATTCACAAAAAGTCGAATCTAAGTTTTCATAAACAAACATAAAACATAAATATAAAAAGTGGTAAACTATTCAACCCCCCTTCTAGTTTTCCAATTGGTATTAAGAGCCACGCTAAACAAGATTTTTAAAATAAATTATATTTTAAAACTTGAATCGATCTATGGAATTGGAAAAATATTTAGAAGGGCAATCTATGCAAAGACCACAACTATTTGAAAGTGATGGATTTATTTATTGGAAAAATTGATTTTCGAAACTATGTGAAGTCCAAAAGATCTTTTTGGCATGTTATTACCAGATGGTGATTTTCCTCCTATCAAAATATCCCGAAACTAAAAAGGATGAAATTGTACCATTTCCTAAACAAAATGATGAACTAAAAGAACCTTGCTAAAAATAATGAAGGCCAAAATTGGTAATTTTTATAATGCTCTAATCTACCACGAAAAGAAATGAAAGAATTTTTATGTGTCAAACCGCAAAAGAATTATAGGATACTTTGTTAATCACTATCATACCAAGGTTAAAAAATCAAGTCAAAGCTGACGAAAATAGATCTTCTTGTTCAACAATATGAACAATTCATGATTCCGGAAGAGGAATCAAATAGATAATGCCTTTGCTAAATTTAACACTATTATTACTAGTCTAAAAGCACTTGATGAAAGTTTTTAGAGCAAGAATTGTGTTAGGAAATTTCTTAGGGGACGTTGCATCCTAAAATGGCGGCGCAAAAGTTACGGCGATTGAAAAATCAAAGAATCTAACAACTCTATCACTTGACAACTTATTGTAATTTGAAAGTTTCTGAGAAATCATTAAGAAAGATTCCAAGACTGTCAAAGCACAAGAGAACAAAATAGATCTATTGCTTGAAAGCTAGAAGGAATCTATGATGACGATCTCATCAACCTCCGATAGTGAAGATGAAGAATACGCCATGGCCGTAAGAGGCTTTAAGAAATTCCTCAAAAGACGAGGATGATTCGTAAGACAACCATATGAAGAGAGAAAATCATTCCAAAGAAATAAAGATGACAAAAATAGCAAAGGCGAAAGAAAATTCTTTAAGTGTGGTGATCCAAATCATCTCGTCAGAGAACGTCTAAAACTATCAAGATATCAAAACCAAAAAGCGTTTGTTGGAGATCTGGAGTATATCGCGACGAAGATGAAGAAGAAATACAAATGAACGAAAAGTGTCTTATGGATAAAGCTTCCAATGAGGTACTTTACAAAACCGAATACTTTAGTGATGACCAATCATCACTAGACGAAAATGACTTGGATAGTGAATATAGTAGACTATGCAAATTAGGACTAAAAGTCATGGCTAAAAATAAAACTTTAAAACAAGCTAAAGTAGAATTAGAAAATGAAGCACTAGAATTAAAAGGATAAATATTTTTATTTTTTAAATCCCTAAGGTAGAAAAAGGTAAGGAATAATGGAGAGAATGTAAAATATGTCAAACCTCAAGCTTGAAAATTAGAAGGCTTAGAAAGGAAATATCTAGGCTAAATCAATTTAAATGATAGTAGTCACCACATAAGAAAATAATACGTTCTCAAAAAACTTCCATAGATAAATCCGGGTTAGGTTTAATTTATACCAAAGGATCACCTAGCGAAACCAAAACAAGTAAACGTTGTAAAAAGCCAAAAGTTATCGAAAGAAAAATTGAATAGAATCAAAACCCAAAATCTATACTATAAATATCCTAAAATACCTATTGCAAGTGAGGATGTGGTAAAACTTTTTACAAACCCACCTTAAAACCCGGAGTCGGATTTACTAAACCCACAATGGTTTCTAAAACACCTCTCGCGAAGAAATGAAAACTCTCATCCACGTTCCCAAACACCTCAACCAAGGAGAGACCAAAGGTAGACAAAATGTACTCTAAAACACATAATCAACAATGTGGAATCATCCACATCAACCAAGCTTTACTCAATGTTGAAGATGCTCACCGTGCATGTGTTCGAATCAAATGCAAAACATATGCGGAAACAATAACTTCGGATACATGAAATGTTGGGGACCAAATGGCTAAGCCATCACAACCTTTGAAGTAGTGTGCTCTCTACAAACATTCTTTGTCTCCGGATTAAGGAATTCATGATAAGGTTCCCATGAACCCTTATCATTTACATCATGAAGACATTAATGAAGATAATTCTAAAGACTAAGGTACGTCTCACTTTTCATATTCGTAGAATATAGATTATAAGTAAATGTCTATGTGACTATGATGTTGTAGTTTGTAATTAGTTCTTAAGAAAATAATAAAGCCCCCTCTAGAAACTCCCAATTTGTTGTTTTCTACTTTCAAGAGATTATTTCACAATATAAACATATCTTTTCGTGGAGATTAGGGTATAACGTCTACAAAAATGGAAAATCCTTCCAATGACCACATAGAAAACTCACGTAGACGAAGAAGAGCAAGCTAATGGTTAACAATTAACATAGAAGTAGGATTAGTCGCATGAAGATCATAGACACACTATGGATGAAACAAACTCCCTTCGACCTCGACGATCGCCTCGGATCCGTGTCAACCATCATCCACGTCTATCGGAATCAACTTGTTGAAATTTTCAACTACGTCTTATTATTTCATTATCTTCGCTATCCATTCTTGTCTCATCTCAAATCGAATATACTAATTGCCTTTTTGAAGAAATTAATCCCTCTTTCTTGCAAGAAATTTAATATCTAAATCACCTCTCGAATTGACGTCTTGATTATCTCGTTCGAAATAGTCAAAGAAACTTTTTAATTAAACAAAGGGTTAATAAGTTAATTGTCAATAATCATTCTCACAAAAACTGGCCAAAAATCGAAGATTTTTTATTTTTCTCAAGAGGCACCCCCTTAAATATTAAGGGACCCCCCACGAACCCGTTAAAATGGGCGGCCCCCTTAATTAATTAAGGGGACCGCCTATCTGGAAAAACAAACACTCCCATTCTGTCGAAATTATATACCAAACACCACTTTTTCTTCTCCCTTCTCTCTCTACCTGCTGTGAACGAAAAACCCAACACCAAAACTTCCAAAATCAAACCTCAAATCACCAAATCAACCAAAATTCGCAAGGGGAAATTACTAACAAGTCAATCAACAACATCCATTGTAAGATTTTTCAACCTTCTTTTGTTTAATTTCATCCAATTTTGTTCTTAATCAAAATTGGGTATTTTTACTTATTTTCATAAATCTTAGTTTGATCTAGGAATTCCATAACTACAATGATACCCGTAGTCATAGGAACATTACAACCTTGATAGGATTGAATCAAAACACTAATTGAGTCACAAAATTTTTTTTGGTTCGAAAATTTTATAAATATACATACATTTTCCTACAAAGCTTATACATTGTTGATTCATGCCAAAAACATATTGAAACAACAACACATTGTCCATCAAAACATAAATTCCTAAAAGTATACTCTTCGAATCAATAGAAAATGTGTTATAAAAATATAGGGATGTTTGGTTCGTTTCTTAGGATCAACTTTTAGAGTCGAAATGACCATCAGTATAGTTTTGTCACTTGTACACACTTAACTAGACGTTATAATCATCAATTATATAAATTCATAATGTATATTGATATATTTTATGATGTATAAAATGAAAAGGGGCGTTTGGTTTGAACTTTTTAAAATATGGGTTTTTGAGTCAATAACCACTACTTTACTTGTCAAGTCAAAAAAAATAAACTATATACTGTCCAAACAAAATATACACTAATACATAACTATCACAAACTAGCACAAATTATTGTATAATAAAAGGGTAGTTTGGGGTCATTATCTTGATGTTTGAAATATAGAACTAATATATATTCTTCACATCCTAGATTAGAGTCAAAATAAATTAAGGAAATTATACGGGATCACTTCGTAGACATTGTGTTATTTTTAGAGTCGAGAAGTAATCCTTGGTCCCACATTAGTCACTTTTCAAAACTTTATTTTCCTTATTATATTTTTTTGTAACATTTCATGTTGTTGATTACTTGTTTAGGTGACAAAATGCCGAAAGCTACTACAACCGATATATCCCTCACTAAATCCTACATACCAAAAGTATCCAAAATTCCTGGCATCTCACCTACCATTGCCCAATTCTACAAACCTATTGAAAACCATAACATTCACGAAGGTCGTGTTGTTGATCAAGCTTACTATAAATCTAACAACATCGAGCGTCTCTTTACTAACATTTGTTTCAATTGTCTTTTTCAAATCAACAAACCGATTGTTCTAATATTTATTCTAGACTTCTATAGCCAAGTCACGATACAAACCAATGAATATGGTTACCTTGTTATCTCCTTTATGATTCAACACGAATTCATAACTCTTACTCTCGCTCAATTCGGTCAAATTCTCAAAATTCCATACAATGGTCAAGCCGTTTTTTTACAAACGAATGAATCTTGCATCTCATGAGTATTCTCGAGAAAACTAGGGACCAATATGCAGACCGATCTTTCCCGACTCCCAACGACATTCGTCAACTTCTTGAATTGGAACGTATCATGGTAGACCGTACCATTAAAAGTCAAACGGTCTCTCTCAATCTAAATCAAATTCCCACCAAAGAATTAAGCCCCGACATGAAGCAATGGGAAGAGCTCATTAGAGAAAATATGTTCGAGAACTAGAGGACATCAGGATTATCTTCCCCTTGTCTTGCACACTATGTTTATAATTATGTTTGCCGAAGGAACAATACAATCATGCTTATTTTTTACGTCAAGAAGAATCCAATGTTGCTTAATATACTCCAACCGCTAAATCTTTCGTATGCATGTTTTCTTACTCATCTTATCGACAAACGCATGGAAACAATCCTCACTTGCAATGGCATTTATGACATTGTTGATCGAGTCATGCGTCCTCTTGCCCTAAAAAAACTCGCGACCTCGAAGTGATCGTGACAAGGCACGTCATTCCGTATCTTCTTCATCTTCTCATCATCAAGGCACGTCATTTCATCAACACGATGATGATAATGATAATGATGATAATGTCCAAACTTCTCGTGTAAGTACTCCATCTCCTACCACCTACCTTAACTCTCTTGATCCTCTCAACTACCAAAACTACCAAATGCCTTCCGCTTTTGAACAAACCGATGAAACTCTCTTTGAACGACAAACCGTCTTGCTCAACCAAACGCAACAAATGCATAAGGAGATGCGCGGAGGTTTCAAATCATTTGGAAATGCACTAAAATGAGTGTTTAGCAAGAAGAAGAAATGAAGACGTAGGATTGAAGTAAGCTAGATGGCTAAGTGTAGTTTAAGACCATTTTTAACTTCATTATGTGTATGTTATTAACAACTTGGGTGGTGATCATCCGATGTATTCGGAAAGACTTATGTGCTGATTATTTTTAGTTACTTGTTTGCTATGATGACTTAAACATTTGGTTGTTTTATTAAATCAACTAGTTGTGCCACTTTGGTTTCATAATTTAATGTGTTTATTACATGTTATATGATTAAATATACTCATAAAACTCAAGAGGGCTTGCTGCAAATAAACCACCAAAACAAAAATACTCTCACAAAAAATTATGAGAAAAATTGTTTTTTCTGTGAAAAATGGAACCAACATAGGGCGACCCCCTTAATTTTAAGGGGACCGCCCTAGTATTTCACGAGTAAAACAGTATTTTTTCTGCTTTTTGACTCTCTTTTACCTAGTCTCAACTATCTTTGCCCAGAATGCTCGAACACAATTTGGAATAATTTAAACTAGTTCAAACTCATTCCATTTTCAAACCATTTCCTTCCCATAAATTCCCTCCAAATGATCATCTCCAACGCACCATCTTCTTCATCATTCATCAACCATTATCAACATCCATAGCATCCACTAGAGCCTCCAAGAAACCAAAAATCAACATCATTCCACCAAAACAATTGTTTGTGGATTTAACCCATGATGACACAAAAACTCCTTCACCCACACTTCAACTATCATCACCTAGTGCTCCTAATGCACCCTCCAATACCCAGCAACCAAAAATACTTCTCATCCGCAATTGACTACATACCCAAATCACCAACCGAATCAACATCAATTATTCACCCAATGGTACTTGAACTCACCAACATCTCTCATCCAAGAGTTTTCTCCACCACCTCCAACTCAGAAAATCAATCATGGACATCACCTCACCCTTGTTCACCAAACCACCCCACTTGATGTCCAATTGATACACCCATCACCTTCACCACCTATCTTTGGTATACCCATTCCTTGGAACCTTCTTGGAGGCACATGAGATTCAGCTTGTGTTGCATTCATATCGAACTCTCATTTTGGGTTAATAAATGAACTCCAATATATGTTTTTATAGATGGAACATATGCTCTCGACAACCACCAAACAACCATTATCCCACCCACTATCCACCATCTTCACCAAACTAAACATAACCCTAATGTTTAGTTTCTTCTCAAAATAATTGTCTATCCACCATTTTGCCAGCAATTCAAGTCCTACGGAGATTACTAGTTATAGGTCTCTTTGTAGTTTAAAAAATTTCATGAATGTATAGCATGCATGCTTTTTCTTTATGTATGCTTTGAGATGTGGTCCACAAACTATTTACTTTCAAATGGATATTATTTTGGTTGCAATTACTATATGCCATATTTTTCCTTCTTTTGCTACATTTAAATATTTGTAATTTGTTCTAAACTCGTTTTTTATAGCCAAGAAACATAGCTCGATTCCTATGGTGCCCTTGAACAGGGGGAGCCACACATCAAGGGGAACATTTATTCCGTCGATTTAACCTAGCAATTCTGATGATGTCCTTTTTTATCTACAAAAAGGGGGAAAATGAACATGAAACTCTCTAAATACTTGTTAAAAATAATTTACATTAAAGATTTAAATTTTGTAATCATCAAAAAGGGGGAGATTGTTAAAATATAATGCCTAAAAACATTACTAATATTTTTTCACATCTTTACGTTTTGATAATCACAAAATATAAAAACGTTCAACGTAAAATTAAACGTAAACAAGTAATTAGTAGTAAATTCTCATTTCAACAAATACATCACTTAAAGGTATGAATAAATAAATGCTTAATGCATTTTATGATCAAAAGAAATTTTTATTCAACCTCACACTTTTATAAAATGTTGTAAACATTTTTAAAACATTACAAAACATTTTCTACAATTAAAAGAAATGTTTTATTCAAAATAAATATTTTGAAATTCAAATTTTTGGACCTAAAACGGCTAGAAAAGTTTCAAAAAATTACCCCTACACAAAAGACAAACTGGGGAAGCCCTAGTCTTGGGCGGCCCCCTTAAATACACGGCCGACTTAAGGGGACCGCCCCTAGGTAGCGCTCCCCCAGTTTGTCCTATAAATATTGGACTTTTCCCCACAATTTTCTTACCTTTTGCACTCATTCTTTCTGTTCTAAAACAGCCCACACATCTCTCTAAAAATCCTTTGATCATTTAATCATAAAGCTTTGTTTCTAAGTGATCCAAGCTCAATTCTCAAGTGCTAGAGAAGAATACTTATCCATCATCAAGTGAAGAGTATTAAACACCCCAAGTGTATAGTGCAATCTGTGTTGCATCCAAATCATAAAATTTGTAATCCATTTGAATCTTGTAAAGGTTGTGTAGTTGTTAGGTTTTTGGTAGATTGTTTTGTAAGTATAGTTAGATCTTGGTGATCTTTCCAAGTAGTGTTAGTTAGTTGTGGCATAAGTAGTGTGGTGAAGTGAAGTCGTGAAGTTGTGAGGAAGTCTTGAAGTTGTGAAGTTGTGAAGTCGTGAAGTTGTGTTGTGATAGATTAGTTCTAGCTAAGATTAGAACTCGACATTTAGCTTTGTGTCGTAAATCGGTGTAAGCAACGTTGTGTACGGTTTTCTCCGCCATAAGGGAGTTTGTTGACATAGTGAAGAAAACTCTCGAGTTAGGTGCTCGAGGAGTAGAGTAGGCCGAAGAGGAGCTTCGTAACCGAACCACTATAAATCCTTGTGTTGTGGTTTGATCTTTCCAACTCTTATCTCTTATTCCTTTATTTACTCTTACTTATTTATATTGTTCATATTGTGCAAGTATTGAATTCACAAAAAGTCGAATCTAAGTTTTCATAAACAAACATAAACATTAAAATAAAAAGCGGTAAACTATTCAACCCCCCTTCTAGTTTTCCACAAAAAGTACTATGGATTCTACTCAATTGTTCTGGAAGTTCGAGTCGATAAGCAACAGTTCCCACCTTTGCTAAAATCTTAAAAGGTCCAATGTAAAGTGGGTTTCATCCTTTATTCCCCTTTGCCGAAACATATCACTCCCTTCTATTGAGAAACTTTCAGCATGGGTATTGATATCCCAACATAAAAAAAAACTCTAGCGAGATATACACGCCTCACATCAGCGTAACTCTTTTGACAATCTCGTGCAACTTGAATTATGCTCTTTATCTGAATAATCTTCTTTATTGTTTCATGGATAATCTTTGGGCCAGTGAGTTGACTATCTCCAACCTCAGTCCAGCATAAGGGTGATCGGCACTTATACCATAAGATTTTTCGAAACTGTGCAGCCTTAAATGCTCGTATATAAACGATTGTTATATGAAATTTCCACTACAGGCAAATAGTCTATCCCTAACCAATTCCACAATCTCTCACGCAAGCATTAACATATCGTCCAGTGTCCTAAATGGATCTGGTCCCTTTTCACTTTGTCCATAACGGTTTAATGGATGATAAGCGGTGCTCATATCTAAACGAGTACCTAGGGCTTTCTGGAGCGACTGCCAGAAAAGAGACGTAAATATATTATCTCTATCTGAGATGATTGAAACTGTCACTCCATGCCTCGAGACTACTTCCTTCAAGTATAGTCTAGTTAGTTTCTCCTTTGAGTCTGTCTCCTTTATTGGTAAAAAAGTGTGCAGATTTTGTGAGTAGGTCCATCATTTGACCTTAATTAGACAGAACTTGATCAACTTTGTCTAATTCATGTAGACTACATAGACTATACATAAGGAAGTAGTCTCGAGGCATGGAGTGTTTGGTGGAGTCATAGGCATATGATCACTTGAAGTTTCATTGGTCATATGGGTTTATATTTCATGTATTTCAGGTGATCGTCAGTAAGTATCTTGTGAAGGCATATGCTGTAACACCACGCTAAAGCGAAAACACGGAGTGTGGCAGCACAAGGCACACGCACATGGTAATAGCACAACATCATACATTAATTAAACAGAAAATATAACATTAATACAACATTTGTCTTAGGCCGAACATTGCTTTAAAACATAAGTTTCAAGTTCACAAAAGCTTCGTCTTGACATTTGATGACATGAAATAACGTCACTTTTATAACATCATTTATTCTATGTAAATTACCCAATTTGTATAATTATTGTGAGAAATGGTACTTAATCGTTTATATTTGAGATTTGCAGTAATTATAGAGTACTTTGTGAAGAGGTTAGCTAAAAGACACGCACTCTGGAGCTTAAACGAAGAAATCTAAAGAATACTATTCTGACATACTATACATCGTATCCAACAAGGAAGATACGGCGTATCTGTGCCTGAACTTCACAAGAAACCACGAAGAACTAAAGAGTGTATACGCCGTATCCAGAAGACCTTTATACGCCGTATTCTATTTCGAGTAATTAAATATTCTAAAAGATATTGAACGTGGTCCATACTCCAAGAAAACTCCTAATACGCCGTATTGGTCGAGGTCAATACGGCGTATTAGGAGTTTTCTTGGAGTATGGACCACGTTCAATATCTTTTAGAATATTTAATTACTCGAAATAGAATACGGCGTATAAAGGTCTTCTGGATACGGCGTATAACTCTTTAGTTCTTCGTGGTTTCTTGTGAAGTTCAGGCACAGATACGCCGTATCTTCCGTGTTGGATACGATGTATAGTATGTCAGAATAGTATTCTTTAGATTTCTTCGTTTAAGCTCCAGAGTGCGTGTCTTTTAGCTAATCTTCACAAAGTACTCTATAATTACTGCAAATCTCAAATATAAACGATTAAGTACCATTTCTCACAATAATTATACAAATTGGGTAATTTACATAAATAAATGACTGTTACAAAAGTTGACGTTATTCATGTCATCAAATGTCAAGACGAAGCTTTTGTGAACTTGAAACTTATGTTTTAAAGGCCAATGTTCGGCTAAGACAAATGTTGTAATAATGTACAATTTCTGTTTAATTAATGTATGATGTTGTGCTATTACCATGTGCGTGTGCCTTGTGCTGCCACACTCCGTGTTTTCGCTTTAGCGTGGTGTTACAGCATATGCCTTCACAAGATACTTACTGACGATCACCTGAAATACATGAAATATAAACCCATATGACCAATGAAACTTCAAGTGATCATATGCCTATGACTCCACCAAACACTCCATGCCTCGAGACTACTTCCTTCAAGTATAGTCTATGAGTCTACATGAATTAGACAAAGTTGATCAAGTTCTGTCTAATTAAGGTCAAATGATGGACCTACTCACAAAATCTGCACACTTTTTTACCAATAAAGGAGACAGACTCAAAGGAGAAACTAACTAGACTATACTTGAAGGAAGTAGTCTCGAGGCATGGAGTGACAGTTTCAATCATCTCAGATAGAGATAATATATTTACGTCTCTTTTCTGGCAGTCGCTCCAGAAAGCCCTAGGTACTCGTTTAGATATGAGCACCGCTTATCATCCATAAACCGATGGACAAAGTGAAAGGACCATTTAGACACTGGAAGATATGTTACATGCTTGCGTGATAGATTTTGGAAATGGTTGGGATAGACATTTGCCTGTAGTGGAATTTTCATATAACAATCGTTATCATACGAGCATTAAGGCTGCACCGTTTGAAACACTGTATGGTCATAAGTGCCGATCACCCTTATGCTGGACTGAGGTTGGAGATAGTCAACTCACTGGCCCAAAGATTATCCATGAAACAATAAAGAAGATTATTCAGATAAAGAGCATAATTCAAGTTGCACGAGATTGTCAAAAGAGTTACGCTGATGTGAGGCGTAAACCTCTAGAGTTTTAAGTTGGAGATAATACCATGCAGAAAGTTTCACCATAGAAGGGAGTGATATGTTTCGGCAAACGGGGAAAGATGAACCCACTTTACATTGGACCTTTTAAGATTTTAGCAAAGGTGGGAACTGTTGCTTATCGACTCGAACTTCCAGAACAATTGAGTAGAATCCATAGTACTTTTTGTGGAAAACTAGAAGGGGGGTTAAATAGTTTACCGCTTTTTAATTTAATGTTTATGTTTGTTTATGAAAACTTAGATTCACTTTTTTTGTGAAATCAATATCTTGCACAAATGAACAATAATAAATAAGTAAGGAGAATAAAGGAATAAGAGAATAAGAGTTGGAAAGATCAAACACAAACAAGGGATTTATAGGGTTCGGTTACGAAGCACCTCCTATCGGCCTACTCTACTTCTCGAGCACTAACTCGAGAGTTTTCTTCACTTTTATGTCAACAAACCTCCCCTAAGTCGGAGAAAACGTACACAACGTTGCTCTTCAGCGATTTTACAACACAAATCTAAATGTCGAGATCTAATCTTAGCTAGAACTAAACCAATCCACAACACAACTTCACGACTTCACAACTTCACAACTTCAAGACTTCCTCACAACTTCACGACTTTACTTCACCACACTACTTATGCCACAACTAACTAACACTACTTGGAAAGATCACCAAGATCTAACTATGCTTACAACAATCACCAAAACCTAACAACTACACAACTTTACAAGATATACAAATGATTTACAATTTATGATATGGATGCAACAAGATTGCAATATACACTTGGGGTGTAATACTTCTTCACTTGATGATGGAAGTATTCTTCTCTTGCACTTGAGGAATTGAGCTTGGATCACTTAGAAACAAAGCTTTATGATTAAATGATCAAAGGATTTTTAGAGAGATGTGTGGGCTGTTTTAGAACAGAAAGAATGAGTGCAAAAGGTAAGAAAATTGTGGGGAAAAGTCCAATATTTATAGGACAAACTGGGGGAGCGCTACCTAGGGGCGGTCCCCTTAA
This sequence comes from Tanacetum coccineum, assembly GCA_026074375.1. Taxonomy (NCBI): domain Eukaryota; kingdom Viridiplantae; phylum Streptophyta; class Magnoliopsida; order Asterales; family Asteraceae; genus Tanacetum; species Tanacetum coccineum. Next base: position 63,973 of record BQNB010007371.1, on the reverse strand, counting down.
GTCGGCCGTGTATTTAAGGGGGCCGCCCAAGACTAGGGCTTCCCCAGTTTGTCTTTTGTGTAGGGGTAATTTTTTGAAACTTTCTAGGCCGTTTTAGGTCCAAAAATTTTGAATTTCAAAATAAATTATTTTGGAATAAAACATGTTCTTTTAATTGTAGAAAAGTTATGTAAATGATTTAAAAAGTTTACAACATTTTATAAAATATGTGAGGTTAAATAAAAAATTTCTTTGATCATAAAATGCATTAAGCAATTTTTATTCATACCTTTAAGTGATGTATTTGTTGAAATGAGAATTTACTACTAATTACTTGTTTACGTTTAATTTTACGTTGAACGTTTTTATATTTTGTGATTATCAAAACGTAAAGATGTGAAAAAATATTAGTAATGTTTTTAGGCATTATATTTTAACAATCTCCCCCTTTTTGATGATTACAAAATTTAAACTCATTAAATGTAAAATTATTTTTAAACAAGTATTTAGTGAGTTTCATGTCATTTCTCCCCCTTTTTGTAGAATAAAAAAGACATCATCAAGAATTGCTAGGTAAATCGACGGAATAAATGTTCCCCCTTGATGTGTGCTCCCCCTCGTTCAAGGGCACCAAGGAATCGAGCTATGGTTTCTTGGCTATAAAAACGAGTTAGAACAATACAAATATTTCTAACATGTAGCAAGAAGGAAAAATATGGCATACTAGTAATGCAACCAACAATAATCATCCATTGAAGTAAAATAGTGTGTGGACCACACTCAAGCATACATAAAGAAAATAGCATGCTAACATTCATGAAATTTTTAAACTACAAAGAGTCCTATAACTAGTAAATCTCCGTAGGACTTGCTTGCAAAATGGTGGATAGACAATTATTTTGAGAAACTAAACATAGAGTATGTTTAGTTTGGTGAAGATGGTGGAGGTGGTGAGGAGATAATGGTGTTGTGGTTTTGTGAGAGCATATGTTTCAATAAATGAAAACATAATGGAGTTCATTTCTTAACCACAAATATTGAGAGTACGATTATGCATGCAACACAAGCATAATCTCCAATGTGCCTCAAGAAGGTTCCAAGTAATGGGATGACCAAAGAAAGGTGGTGAGGTGATGGAGTATCAAATTGACATCAAGTGGGGTGGTTGTGAAAGGGTGAGTGTGATGACCATTAGATGCCATTTCTTAGAGTTGGAGGTGGTGGAGAAACTTGGATGATGAGAGTTGGTGAGTTCAAGTAACCAATGGGTGAAAGTGGATTGTGGATGAGGTTGGTATTTGGGTTATGTAGTCAATTGGAGATAGAAGTATTTTTTGGTTGATGGTGTTTTGTAGGTGCATTAGGACACTAGTGATGATAGATGAAGTGTGGGGAAGGATTTTTTTTTGTTCATCATGGTTAAATCCACAAACAATTGTTTGGTGGAAATGATGGTATTATTTTTGGTTTCTTTAGAGGCTTTAAAAATGGAGGCTCTAGTGGATACCATGGATGTTGATAATGGTTGATGAATGAGGAAGAAGATGGTGTGTTGGAGATGATCATTTGGAGGGAATTAATGAGAAGGAAATGGTTTGAAAATGGGAATGGCTTGAACTCTTTTAAATTATTTCAAATAGTGTTAGGCATTTTTGGGCAAAGATAGCTGAGACTAGGTAAAAGAGAGTCAAAAAGCAGAAAAAATACTATTTTACTCGTGAGGGTGGTCCCCTTAAAAATAAGGGGGCCGACCGTGTTGAATTAAGGGGGCCGCCCTCTGTTGGTTTCATTTTTCACAGAAAAATGATTTTTCTCAGATATATTTTAGTGAGAGCATTTCTAGTTTTAGTGGTGTATTGCAAGGCAAGCCCTATTAGTTATTTTAAGACATAATTTAAATCATATACATTAATAAACACATTAAATTATGAAACCAAAGTGGCACAACTAGTTGATTTAATAAAACAACCAAATGTTTAAGTCATCATAGAAAACAAGTACCTAAAAATAATCAACACATAAGTCTTTCCGAATACATCGGATGATCACCACACAAGTTGTAAATAACATACACATAATGAAGTTAAAAATTGTCTTAAACTACACTTAGCCATCTAGCTCACTTCAATCCTACATCTTAATTTTCCTTCATTCTCTAAACACTCCTTTAGAGTGCCTTTTCAATGATTTGAAACCTCCGCGCATCTCCTTATGCATTTGTTGCGTTTGGTTGAGCAAGACGGTTTGTCGTTCAAAGAGAGTTTCATCGGTTTGTTCAGAAGCGGAAGGCATTTGGTAGTTTTGGTAGTTGAGAGGATCAAGAGAGTTAAGGTAGGTGGTAGGAGATGGAGTACTTGCACGAGAAGTTTAGACATTATCATCATCATCATCATCATCATCGTGTTGATGAGATGACGTGCCTTGATGATGAGAAGATGAAGAAGATACGGAATGACGTGCCTTGCCACGATCACTTCGAGGTCATCGAGTTTGTTTTAGGGCAAGAGGACGCATGACTCGATCAACAATGTCATAAATGCCATTGTCAAGATGAGGATATGTTTCCATGACGTGTCGATAAAGACGAGTAAGAAACATGCCATACGAAAGATTAGCGGTTGGAGTATATCTAGCACATTGGATTCTTTTGACGAAAAAATAAGCAAGATTGTATTGTTCTTCGGCAACAACACAATACAACATGTGAGCAAGACAAGCGGGAAGATGATCCCGATGTCCTCCTATTTCGAACACATTTTCTCTAATGAGCCCTTCCCATTGCTTCATGTCGGGGCTTAATTCTTTGGTGAGAATTTGATTTAGATTGAGAGAGACCGTTTGACTTTTAATGGTACGGTCTACCATGACACGTTCCAATTCAAGAAGTCGACGAATGTCGTCGGGAGTCGGAAGATCGGTGCAATATGGTCCCTCAGTTTCTCGAGAATACTCAAGAGATGCAAGATCCCATTCGTTTGTAAAAACGGCTTGACCATTGTATGGAATTTTGAGAATTTGACCGAATTGAGCGAGAGTAAGAGTTATGAATTCGTGTTGAATCATAAAGGAGATAACAAGGTAACCATATTCATCGGTTTGTATCGTGACTTGGCTATAGAGTTCTAGAATAAATATAGAACAATCGGTATGTTTGATTTGAAAAAGAACAATTTAAACAAATGTTAGTAAAGAGACGCTCGATGTTGTTAGATTTATAGTAAGCTTGATCAACAACACGACCTTCGTGAATGTTATGGTTTTCAATAGGTTTGTAGAATTGGGCAATGGTAGGTGAGATGCCAGGAATTTTGGATACTTTTGGTATGTAGGATTTAGTGAGGGAGTATACGGTTGTAATACTTTCCGGCATTTTGTACACCAAACAAGTAATCAACAACATGAATGTTACAAAAAAGAAAATATATAATAAGGAAAATACAGTTTTGAAAGTAGACAAATGTGGCCAAGGATTATTTCGACTCTAAAAATATAAAATCTAAGAAGTGATCCGTATATTCCTTAATTTATTATGACTTAAGCTAGGAATGTCGAAGAATATAATTAGTTCTATATTATCAACATCAAGATAAGGACCCAAACCACTCCTTTATCGAATACAAAATTTTGTCTAAGTTTGTAGAAAATTATGTATTAAGTGTATATTTTGTTTGACAAGTATAAGTTTATTATTTTTGACTTGACAAAAGTTAAGTAGTGTTTGATTTGACTCAAAACCATATTTTAAAAAGTTAAACCAAACGCCCCTTCATTTTATACCATTCATAAAATATATCAATATACATATGAATTATATATATTGATGACTTATACAAGTTAGTTAAGTGTTTATACAAGTGACAAAACTATACTGATGGTCATTTCGGCTCTAAAAGTTGATCCTAAGAAACGAACCAAACACCCCTTTATTTTTATAACACATTTTCTATTGATTCGAAGAGTATACTTTTAGGAATTTACGTTTTGATGGACAATGTGTTGTTGTTTCAACATGTTTTTGGCATGAATCAACAATGTATAAGCTTTGAAAAAAAATGTATGTATATTTATAAAATTTTTGAACCAAAAAAAAAATTGTGACTCAATTAGTGTTTTGATTCAATCCTATCAAGGTTGTAATGTTCCTATGACTACGGGTATCATTGTAGTTATGGAATTCCTAGACCAAACTAAGAATTATGAAAATAAGTAAAAATACCCAATTTTGATTAAGAACAAAATTGGATGAAATTAAACAAAAGAAGGTTGAAAAATCTTACAATGGATGTTGTTGATTGACTTGTTAGTAATTGCCCCTTGCGAATTTTGGTTGATTTGGTGATTTGAGGTTTGATTTTGGAAGTTTTGGTGTTGGGTTTTTCGTTCACAGCAGGTAGAGGGAGAAGGGAGAAGAAAAAGTGGTGTTTGGTATATAATTTCGACAGAAAGGGGGTGTTTGTTTTTCCAGATAGGCGGTCCCCTTAATTAATTAAGGGGGCCGCCCATTTTATACGGCCGGTCCCCTTAATTTTAAGGGGGCCGCCCTCTGAGAAAAAAAATTTCTTCGATTTTTGGCCAGTTTTTGTGAGAATGATTATTGACAATTATTAATTAACCCTTTGTTTAATTAAAAAGTTTCTTTGACTATTTCGGACGAGATTAAACAAGAGTCAAATGTCGGGAGGTGATTTATATATTAAATTTCTTGCAAAAAAGGGATTAATTTCTTCAAAAAGGCAATAATATATTCGATTGAGATGAGACGAGAATGGTATACGAAGATAGAAGAGATAATACGACGAATTGATAAATTCAACCAAGTTGATTCCGATAGACGTGGATATGGTTGACACGGATCGAGGCGATCTCGTCGAGGTCGAAGGGGAGTTGTTTCATCCAAAGAGGTCCATGATCTTCATGCAACTACTCCTACTTCTATGTAAAATTGTTAACCATTAGCTTGCTCTTCTTCGCCTACGTGCGTTTTCTATGTTGGGGGTGGTGGGGGGGGGGGGGGGGTCCCATAGAAGATTTCCATTTTTGTAGACTTATAACGAATAATCTACACGAAAGAATAGTTTATAGTGAACTAATCTCTTGAAAGCTAGAAAACCAACAAATGGTATTTCTAGAGACTATATTATTTTCTAAGAACTAATTAAACTACAACATCATAGTCACATAGACATTTACTTATAATCTATATTCTACGAATATGAAAAAGTGCAGGCATAGCCCTTAGTACTTTAAATTATCATCATTAAATTCCATCATGATGTAAATGATAAGGGTTCATGGGAACCTTATCATGAATTCCTTAATCCAGAGATAAAGAATGTTTGTAGAGAGCACACTACTTCAAAGGTTGTGATGGCTTAGCCATTTGGTCCCCAATGTTTCATGTACCCGAAGTTATTGTTTTTCCGCAAAGTTATTGCATTTGATTCGAACACATGCACCATGAGTAATCATTCAACATTGTTTAAAGCTTGGTTGATGTGGGAATGAATTCCCCATTGTTGATTATTGTTAGAGTAATTTTGTCTACCTTGGCTCTCCTAGTTGAGGGTGTTTTGGAACGAGAATGAAGTTATCATTCTTCTCGAGGAGGTGTTTTAGACCTCATTGTGGGTTTAGTAAATCCGACTCCGGGTTTTAAGGAGGGTTTGTAAAAACGTTTTACCACATCATCACTTGCAATAGGAATTTTAGAATTATTTATAAGTATAGATTTTGGGTTTGATTCTATCAATTTTTCTTTCGACTCAACTTCTTGGGCTTTTACAAACTTTACTTGTTTGGTTTCGCTAGTGATCCTTATGGTAAAAATTAAAACCTAACCGGATTTTATCTCTGGAAGTTTTTTGAGACTTTATATTTCTTAAGTGAGTGACTACTATCATTAAATTGATTTAGCCTAGATATTTCTTTTCTAAGCTTCTCATTTTCAAGCTTAGGTATGACATAATTTTACATCTGCATTACTTTCCTTACCTTTTCTAACTAAATTTAAAAAATTTTTTTTAAAAAAATCTCTTAATTCTAGTGCTGTTATTTTCGATTCGACTTTAGCTTGTTTTAAAGTTTTATTTTTAGCCATGACTTTAGTCCTATTTTGCATAGTCTATTATATTCACTATCTAAGTCATTTTCGTCTAATGATGATTGGTCATCACTAAAGTATTCGGTTTCGGAAAGTACCTCATTGGAAGCTTTAGCCATAAGACATTTTTTGTCATTTGTTTTTCATCTTCATATTCGTCGCTATCACTCCAAGATCTTCCAACAAACGCTTTTTGGTTTTGATATCTTGATAGTTTTGGACATTATCCGATGAGATGATTTGGATCACCACACTTAAAGCATTTTCTTTCACCTTTGCCATTTTTGTCCATCTTTATTTTTTTTGGAATGGATTTTCTCTCTTCATATGTTGTCTTACGAATCATACCTCGTCTTTTGAAGATTTCTTAAAGTCTTTATACGGCCATGGCGTATTCTCACTTCTCTATCGGAGTTGAGCTATCGTCATCACTAGATCACCTTCTAGCTTTCAAGGCAAAATAGATCTATTATTGTTCTCAGTTTTGCTTTTGACAGTTTCGGAATCTTTCTTAATTATTTCTTCATAAACCTTCAAATTTCCAATAAGTTCGTCAAGTGATAGAGTTGTTAGATTCTTTGATTCTTCAATCGCCGTGACTTTTGCGCGCCATTTAGGATGCAATGCCCTAAGAAATTTCCTAACACAATTCTTGCTCAAAAAACTTTCATCAAGTGCTTTTAGACTAGTAATAATAGTGTTAAATTTAGCAAAGGCATTATCTATTGATTCCTCTTCCGGAATCATGAATAGTCATATAGTTGAACAAGAAGATCTTATATTGTCAGCTTTTGACTTGATTATTACCTTGATGAGTGATTAACAAAGTATCCTAAATTTCTTTTGCGGTTTGACACATAAAAATTCTTTCATATTCTTTTCGTGGTAGAGCATTATAAATTACCATTTTGGCTTCATTATTTTTAGCAAGTTTCTTTTTAAGATCATCATTTTGTTTATGAAAAGGTACAATTTCATCCTTTTTAGTTTCGGGATTATTTTGGATAGGAGGAAAATCACCATCGGTAATAACATGCCAAAGACCTTTTGACTTCACATAGGTTTCGAATCAATTTTTCCAATAAATAAATCCATCACTTTCAAATAGTTGTGGTCTTTGCATAGATGCCGCCTCTAAATATTTTTCCAATTCCATAGATCGATCAAGTTTTAAAATATAATTTATATTAAAATCTTAGTTTACGTGGCTCTTAATACAATTGGAAAAACTAGAAGGGGGGTTTGAATAATTTTACACTTTTTAATTATGTTTAGTTGTTTTATGAAAACTTAGATTCGACTTTTTGTGAATTCAATACTTGCACAATATAAACAATATAAATAAGTAAGAGTAAATAAAGGAATAAGAGATAAGAGTTGGAAAGATCAAACCACAACACAAGGATTTATAGTGGTGTCAGTTTACGTAGCACCTCTTGGCCTACTCTACCCTCGAGCACTAACTCGAGAGTTTTCTTCACTATGTCAACAAACTCCCTTATGGGCAAGAAAACCGTAACACAACGTTGCTACACCGATTTACGCCATAAAAGCTAAATGTCGAGTTCTAATCTTAGCTAGAACTAATCTATGACAACACAACTTCACAACTCTTCACAACTTTAGACTTCCTCACAACTTCATGACTTCACTTCATCACACTACTTATGCCACAACTAACTAACACTACTTGGAAAGATCACCAAGATCTAACTATGCTTACAACAATCACCAAACCTAACAACTACACAACTTTAAAAGATATACAAATGATTTACAATTTATGATATGGATGCAACAAGATTGCAATATACACTTGGGGTGTAATACTTCTTCACTTGATGATGGAAGTATTCTTCTCTTGCAGATTTGAGAATTGAGCTTGTGGATCATTGTGGAACAAAGCTTATGGATTAAATTATCAAAGGATTTTTAGAGAGATGTGTGGGCTGTTTTAGAATAGAAAGAATGAGTGCAAAAGGTAAGAAAATTGTGAGGAAAAGTCCAATATTTATAGGACAAACTGGGGGAGCGTCTACCTAAGGGCGGTCCCCTTAAATAGGTGGCCAGTCCCCTTAATTTTAAGGGGGCCGGCCGTGTATTTAAGGGGGCAGCCCAAGACTAGGGCTTCCCCAGTTTGTCTTTTGTGTAGGGGGAATTTTCTAGTCGTTTTAGGTCCGAAAATTTGAATTTCAAAATGTTTATTTTGAATAAAACATTTCTTTTAATTATAGAAAATGTTTTGTAATGTTGTAAAAATGTTTACAACATCTTATAAAAGTGTGAGGTTGAATAAAAATTTCCTTTGATCATAAAATGCATTAAGCATTTATTTATTCATACCTTTAAGTGATGTATTTGTTGAAATGAGAATTTACTACTAATTACTTATTTACGTTTAATTTTACGTTGAACGTTTTTATATTTTGTGATTATCAAAACGTAAAGATGTGAAAAAATATTAGTAATGTTTTTAGGCATTATATTTTATCAACACTTTTCACGTGTCAAACCTGAGGAAGTGTTTGACCAACGAATCACTCATTCTACCGTTGGATGAAATCCATGTCGACGACAAGCTTCATTTTGTCGAGGAATCTGTTGAAATCATGGGCCGAGAGGTTAAACATTTAAAGTAAAGTCGTATTCCTATCATCAAGGTGCGATGGAATTCAAAGAGAGGTCCCGAGTTTACTTGGGAGCGCAAAGACCAATTATAGAATAAGTATCCGCACTTGTTTTCTAACCTCGTTCCCTCATCGAGTACCACAACTTGAGCTTTGAGGACACAACTATCTTAACGGGGAAAGACTGTGACACTCCAGAAATTTCACAGGTCAATACCTTTCCATTTACGTTCATTAGTTTGACTTTTATAAGTTACGTGTTTGATTTGACTTAAAATCGAGAAGTTATCCTGTGTACGACTAAGAATCATCACCGGATGCGTCCCTGAGCTTTCCGAATATAACTAATCCTTGGGAGACTATCGCGTTTCTATCTATCTAGCAAATGTTTTTAAATATAACAATTATTTTTGGAAGTCACGCGTTTTCAGTTTTAACGGGTATTTTAAACGTTACTAAAAATTATTTCTTGAGCAAGCCTAAATATCTTAAACCTCTTTAATAAATATCTAGTGGAAAAAGAATCTAGTTTTAACAATTTTGGCCCCCTTCCCCCCCCCCCATATGGCGTCCCCCTCCCCCTAGGCATCATTCCCCCACCATTTTAGCATCATGGTCACCCTATACACCTTTTAATCCAGATTCTTCTATGAAGATCCTAGGGTCAAACATGACATGTATTATCCCTTATTCATTCATTCTTATCATTTCATTCTTGTCATTTCACTCTCTCACTAGAAAAATACACACACAAAAAACTTTCTTTCCCTTTCTTCTCTTGTGCTCGGCCGAACGCCACCACCGCCACAGCATTTGGTGTTTTTGCTTCTTGGTTCAAGATTTGATGTTAGTTTGTTGATCGGGGTTCATTCAAAAGCTTATTTGGGTCATTCTTATATTGGTTCGGGTTATGTTCATACTCATTTGGGTTGAAGATTCATACTTTTCTTTGCCATCATTTCACAACATGTAAGTTTTACCATCACCTTCGTTTGTGTAAATTTTCTAGACTATCCGTTCATTCACCGTTATCTTTTCTTATTAAAAACAATATCATCCGTGTTTGTAACCACTTTTTATAACAAAAACAACTAAATAAATAAGGTTGTACAATTTATTTTCAAGTTTGAAACTTTTATTTATTTTCTTGCGTTTTATTGTAGTTTTGAATTCGTAGCGAAATATTAAGAAATAAAAGTGACGTTTGGTGATTGTGGCAATGGGATTAGGCAAGTTTTGATGTGGATTTGTTGGTTGAGACACTAGTAATGGAGTTTAGGTTAGACTAGGAATATTGGAGAAGTTGTGTTGGATTTTGGTTAGATTTTTTGTGCAAAAAGCTTGTTGTTCGAAATTAATTCGTGCCTTAAGAGGTGTTTAAAAATGTTTTGAAAAGCTAAAATCCTGAGATTTTGTTAGCTTATGTTCTTACGTAAATTTTAATATAAAGAACGCGAAAATCCGCCTTATAACGAAGGAGATATGGCCGTTTTAAGTTTGGCGAAATAATGACTATTTTGACAGCTCATAATATTTTCCAGTACATTATGTCCGAATTTTGAAACTAAGTTTTGACCCATTTCGGGTCCGAATTGGCTTAAACTTATAAAAGAAAACTTGTAGAGAATGATTTATCCTCAAACGTAGCTTGGCATCGATGACTTGGAATCGTTATAACCGAGAAAGTTACGCTCTCTTGAAGTTGGACTAAATTTGGGAATTTTTAAGACAAATAAAGCTGATTGGAACATAAAAATGAGTTCTCGAGCGTTTTCGAGTCCGTTTGGGTTATAAAAAAACTAGCGAATAATATAGTAACTAGTATATATTATTTAGGTGCGTTAGAAACATTCTAAAAACTATAATTAGAAGGCGTTAGGAGTTACTAAAAATGAAAAGTTATAATAAGCGTAAGGTATTTAATAGCGAAATAAAAGTGAAAACTAGACTATTATAACACTTAGCATTTTTAGGCGAAATATAAATTTAACGGATATGATTAGACATCATTGATGTTCGGGATTTCTAAACTTACTAAAAATAATACTTTTCGGTTTAAGTATCGAAACTTAATTAAAAACTCTATATTTTTACGAGGTCACATTTTAACTAATAAAACTAAGACGCAAACACGTTCGGGTGATACTGACTTTCTAAAAATGACTTATTCCAACGTTTCGTATCCTTTACTTGTTCCTAAAGCACGTCATATATTTAGGTCGCGGTTAGAATTTGTTCGTGTACGTTCATCGTTATTGGATTATTTCCTTACTCACTGCTTTACTTGAGGTGAGTTTCATAGCCCCACTTTTACTCGTTTTACGAATGCTTTACAAATATCGGGGTGAGATACATCGCTTGTTTTTTTTACTTTTGGATGCAAGTACTCTTTACATGATTACGGATTAGCCTAAGTACCATTAACCCACTATGCCCACTATCATGAACCGTTAATTACGTATTGTAAGCGTGAGTGTTATAAATAGATCTATTAGGATTGACATCCCCGTCCAGGTTTGGTGATTCTTACTTGACTGACAGAGCTGTCAAACGGACGTATACCATGTCAAAAACTTTGGGTGGTCTCAGGTTGGATACCTACACAGGCAACTTACACACATTGTCATAGCTTTGGTATCATGAGACGTAGTGCAATCATAATTACTTTTCTGGATATTGTATACCAAGAAATAATTACTTTAAATCTTGCGATCCATACTTACCTATGAACTCACCAACGTTATGTTGACATTTTAAGCATGTTTTTTCAAGTGCTTAACTTAATGGATCCTTTTGATGTGCTAAATGGAGTCTGCATGCATATGACTACATTTTCAAGAATTATCTATCATTTAATACTCGTTGTCTTGCAAAACTTATTTATGCTTCCGCTACATTTTTAAATACATTTGAATTATTTTAAGACTTATTGATTTTTATTAAAGCAACGAGGTATTATTTTCAAAACGTCCATATAGTGGGTCTTCTGTTGATGTAGGAAATCCCAGATTAGGGTGAAGACAATCAATAGCCTAGCTAATTACCAAGATGGTTACCAGATATCAGTTGAAGTCGTGTAATCACTTTCCAAAGAAGATTATTCGACCCTATGCCTGGGTTACACGAATACCTCCTTGGGATAAAACTAAGTGTTTGTTCTTGTTCTATGCACAGATCAAGAACCCTGCATTTTTATGTGTTTTTGTTTTTTGTCTGTTTTTCTATGCAATTGTGATCCTTATTTATAGGGGATTTACTCAAAACCTATTCATGGAATTAATGAGAGATTAACGACCAATTAATCCTTTTCATAATTATCCTACCCTTAATTTAAGAAATTAGTGGTTTACATGACTAAATTAAATATAATGGTCACAATGAAGGTCAAATCTGCCACTTAAATAGGTCAAAAGGATATTACAAAACAATTGATGTAGTACAAACCCTGCCACTTTATATTTTTAGTAACCACCTATTTAATTCTAACCACTAAAAGAGTCAGGGAAAATCAGTGACTTGATGGGTATACACTCCGTACCTCTAAAACCATTTCCATGTATGATCTGATCCCCAAAATTGCACTAAATTTCCAACAGTTCTTTTGTACTTTGTGTGATGTGTATTCATGACATCACGCCCTCAATTACCTATTCCGCTGCGACATATTTTGGGGGTGTGACAAATTCTTTGAATAAATGCTACAAGAAAGATTGTGTTATGGATTTAATAAGTTTTGTACTAAAGCCTTTTAGTTTTTGAAGATGTATAAATAAAGATGTTTATACAAAAGTTAGGTAGAGGTCTTTGCTTGGTCCGAATAGTTGCTAACCGGGTATGAAGTGGCATTTTCTTGTACCAATGACCTTGTTTTGAAGGGACCCTACACAAGGAATAAACACCGTAACCTAAATCGTGGGAGCAGATCCCACGATTAGACTCTGGCGTAAGAGTAAGTATATGGGTTTGACCGAGTAATCGAGTGTAATTAGGGTTTATCAGATACATGTATTGATGATAATTGTGTTCCTTTTATAGGCTGGATAATCTTTAAGGTTCCCATAACTTTCGGCCCAAGATATATCCGATATTGTAAGGATTCGGAATTATCCTAACTGATTTAAATAAGTAAAGCATATCTCTTATTTAATTAGGTTATCCTTTCTTAAAGATAACTTGTGAAGATACCGTGGCCACGGATCACGTGCCAGTATCCGCGACACGTAGGTCTATGATGCTGTGACCGCGATACTAGGCCGGAGGCCCAGTTGCAGCTACCAAGTCCATAACAGTATATGTGGGTTGGGCCAGTCCACACTATACGTCATCATGTCCCCCCAGTCTAGAAGATGTGGTCGTGGCCAGGGTCGCGGTTACAGTTCCTAGACTACATATACCTCAAGCCACCCTGTAAACACATAACCTCCAAAATCATATTGTATGCCTTGTAGCATAATAATAGGACCCATTTATCAAGAAACGGCATAGACGGCTGAATGATGGGACGTGTGGGCCCATAACCGTCTCACCTACCCCTCGATCTTAGCCATTCAAAAGGTGAAGTGGGGAACACGTGTCAGTCATCTAATTAGGCACAACTGCCGAGGACATAGTATAAATAGGGGGAACGATCACTGTGTATGTTTCCATAATTTTCAAATCAAACTCCCATTTTCGCACATACAGCCGCACACGCTATTAATTTCCACGGATTCTCACCACCACAAGTTAGTACGCTATGCCACTTTGTAAAACTAATAAAAAATAGGTAGGGATACAATACAACTAGAAGACGTCATATCAACCATATCCAGAGAGTATCTTCGGGAGTTCACCTCGAAGTACGGTATTGCAGAGGGCTTGCACCCTGAGTTGCCTGGCCCCGAGGATACCATTATGGATTTTCTGGTGGGCAAAGTCGGTGTGTACACGAAATTCTTTGAATTCGTAAACTATCGCATCCCTATTTCACAATTCCTTTTTAACATCCTTGGATATTACCAAATACACCTTTCACAACTCTCCGTAATAGGCGCGGCCAAAGTGAGTCACTTTGAAATCACCTGCCGTGTCTTGATTATAATCCCTGCGCTAAGCTTATTCTGTGTGTTTTACATACCTTCCTACTACTCGGGGTGGATGTCGTTTAACAAGCGACAAGGGAAGAACACCCCGAAGTGTTACACCAAACCCCTTGACTCGTTGAAGAACTGGAATAATCGCTTCTTCTGGGTGGACAAGAAAGTATTTCCAACTGTCATGGCGTGGCGCACAGGTGCCCTAAAAGATGAGATGCCCTCAGCAGACTCTTACTCTGCGTTGGATGTAGCAACATTAAATACAAGCCGCACCCCTTTTCAGAAACAACCTGAACTCTTATTATGCCGTAGTCGGGTAAGTCGGAAATACTTATCTGGGAGACCGACGTGTATCCCACAATTCCTCAAAGACGATGACCGGGGAGGTGTTTATAAATTGTTTAGGGTTAATTAACCTAAAAAAATGTACTAAACTTTGACACTTTTTGTCATTTGATGTAGGCCTACTATTTTTTTTGTCATTTGGTCCGCGAACATTAAATTCGTGCTATTGTGTGTACTACCGTTTGTTTTTTATTGCAATGTTAGTCCTTTATACAAACGATCGTTTATAATTAACTTAAAATTTGATTTTTTTAAAAGTCTCTTTTCTTATTATTTTTTAAATTTATAATGTTATTACACAGCATATATTATCACATGTTTTTTACATATATTTTTATACACGCGCTTTTATACACATATTTTTATACACACATTTTTATACACCCGTTTTTATACATACATTTATATACACATTTTTATACAAACGTTTTATACATACGTTTTTACACATGTTTTTACACACGTGTTTATACACGCGTTTTTACACATGTTTTTATACATGCTTTTATACACACGTTTTTACACATGTTTTTATACACGTTTTGATACACATTTTTATATACATATTTTTATACAAACGTTTTATACACACGTTTTTATACATAAATTTTTAAACATATTTTAATACACACCTTTTTATACACAAATTTTTATACACACGTTATTATACACACATTTTTGTACACACATTTTTATACACGTTTTTATACACACATTTTTATACTCACGTTTTTATACACATGTTTTTACACACGTTTTTGCACACGTTTTTACACACATTTTTGTACACGTTTTTACACACATTTTAAACACGCATATTTATACACACATTTTTATACACACGTTTTTACACATGTTTTTACACACGTTTTTACACATGTTTTTACACATGCTTTTATACACACGTTTTTACACACGTTTTTATACACGCATTTTTTCACATGTTTTTACAAAAGTATGATGATTTTGAAAAGTTGTTCAAACTTAGATAGATCTTGAAAACTTGTTCTAACTGATTAAAAAAGATAGCTATAAAAACAAACGAGACGATTAAGAATGCAACCACTAGATAGATCTTGAAAAATGTGTGTTTAAACCGTGTGTATAAAAATGTGTGTTAAAACGTGTGTGAAAACTTGTATAAAAATGTGTGTAAAAACATGTGTAAAACGTGTGTATGAAAACGTGTATAAAAACGTGTGTATGAAAATGTGTATAAAAACGTGTGTATGAAAACGCGTATAAAATTTGTGTAAAAACATGTGAAAAAACGTGTGTAAAAACATGTGTAAAAATGTGTGTAAAAACATGTGTAAAAACTGGGTAGAAAAAGGCATGTAACAAACATGTGTAAAATCGTTGGAAATACACGTGTTAAAAACATGTGTAAAAACGTGTGTATAAAACGTTTGTATAAAAATGTGTATATAAATGTATGTATAAAAACGGGTGTATAAAAATGTGTGTATAAAAATATGTGTATAAAAGCGCGTGTATAAAAATATATGTAAAAAACATGTATAAAAATGTGTGTAAAAACATTTATAAATTTAAAAAATAATAAGAAAAGAGACTTTTTTTTAAAAATCAAATTTTAAGTTAATTATAAACGATCGTTTATATAAAGGACTAACATTGCAATAAAAAACAAACGGTAGTACACACAATAGCACGAATTTAAAAGTTCAGCGACACAATGACAAAAAAAATAGTAGCCTACATACAATGACAAAAACTGTCAAGTTTAGTACATTTTTAGGTAATTAACCCTTATCAATATGCTTTAGTATGCATATATTATGATGTGGTTCTTATGGTTATCGTTTTAGCTAATCAATGTTTATTTGATAGCTTTCAGATGCATCAACATACAAATGCTATCTGGAAGATTTTTGATCTTTGCATATGGAAACATTAGCTCCTCTAGACATTCTAACTGGTCAAGGACCCAGGGTGCTTCTGTAATAGTGTCTTCAACTGTAAGCTTTCTTATACATTGTAAACCACATATGCTTCTTGAAAAACTCTCAAGGTTCGTACAAGCACAAAGACCTATATATATACATACAATTACCACCAAGAAAGAAGCATAATGGGTCTAAACGTGTAACTTTAAAATACCTAGGGCCAAATAGCTAATCTACTAACATTCTGTTGTCGTTCTCATTGAAGCATACATATACACTTCAAGCAACTCTCGGCATATTCAACATTTTTTAACCTACTTCATTTTTAAAAAAAATAAGAAATTAATTTTACCCACATCGACCCATCTTTTAGGTAAATGGGTCAAATTTGCCGCTTTTTTCAATGGATCGGTTTTATGCACATTTTATATGAGATGGATTATTTATATATTTTTTTGCATTTGATTGATCAGTAACTACTACGAATGACAACATAAATCCAAGACCAGATTCAAGTTAGATATAATGGTTATAAGCTGATTTGAAGAATCTCTTTCCAGACTCATAGTGAGATACCGATATATAATACATGCTCCATTCACCGGATATAAAACATATAATATAAGTAGAGCATAATGTCAAACCAGCTTTAAGTGTTTCAAGCCAAAATATCTTGTCCCTATTTATATAACGACACAAGATATTTGGTAAAATAGCGAAAACAGTTTATGAGATGATAGCCGAATGGTTTACGAGAAAATCACGTGACAGTTTATAAGGTAGTAGCAAGGGGTTCATAATATGGTAACAAATAGTTTACGAGTTAGCAACAAATGGTTTATAAAATGACAACAAAATAGTTTATAAGAGACAATGAAGTAGTTTATAATATGGTAGCCAAAGAGTTTATAAATAAACGCAAAATAAGGTATAAGATGAAAACGAATTAGTTTATAAAATGATTACAAAATAATTTATGAGGTAATAGTAGGATAATTATAAGATGTTGACAAAACGGTTTATAGAATGATATTAAAATGGTTTATAAGGTGTTAGCAAAATAAATGATGAGCTATCAGCAAACAGTTTGTAAGCTAGCGGTAAAATAATTTATAAAACGACAACAACTCTATTTAACATCACAATAAAGTAGTAATTAGACCCAACGTAAATAACATACTTGAAGGATCGTGTATACGTCCAGATATTGCATCAATGTTGTCAATGGGCACTTTCTTATTTGATGCATGTTCAGGTGCGTGAGAACCATTAGATGCATTATCACCATCGTCATCCTCGTCGTCCTCATCATCATAGTCATCGCTAAGCTCTTCACTTTCACTTCTACTCTCGTGTGAGTCCGAGTATAAATCTGATAGTACCTCTATTGAACAACAACAGCACACTCAGCATATCATTGCACCAGTTGAGTTACCAATTCATAGTGTCTAAAGGATTCAAGGTCTCATAAATGATTACATGACACTGTATATCTGTTAAACCACAGCACACTCAACATATTATAGCAATAACAATAATAAAAAGAATATATGCAAAGCTAGTAGTTAAAAAAAGATTCAGCAAAACAAAGGTTTGATTCAGGTAAGGCACGAAATACAAGCACAAGAGTGAATGGCAGAATGCATCAATAACTACAGATGACAGCATAAATCCAAGACCAGATTTAAGTTCAATATAATGGTTATAAGATGATTTGAAGAATCTCTCTCCAGACTCGTAGTGAGATAATTATAATTGCAACATTCACAAATGATTCCAAAACATTTAATTACATAACTATGATATCTACAAAATTGTCAGAGTAAAAGATATAACCTTCTGAGTTTATTGCATAACGTTACAAAATTGAAGAATTTGTTCGTTTGTAAACATGCTCATACGTTCCAGATACTCTTCATTAACGCCATTCTCCTTGTAAATCAGACCCGAGAGACTCCCTCTTTGGTCTTCTAAGCAGTTGCATCACTATTCGTCGTCAACAATCTCCAAAAATGGATCGTTAAGTAGCTCAGAGGCAAAAGGCCTAACTCGTTTCTGTCCAATACACTTTTCAATGAAAGCTTTTAATTCTGGATCCTTCACTTTGTTTAAGGCTAGAGGCATCACACCCTTTGTAACTTTGTGGTATATTTGAGCAATACCAGTTGCATTCCATTTATGGTATCCCCATTGTATTCATTTCTAGTAAGCACAATCCAAACGAATATATGTCTACTAACTCATTGTAATTCTCTTCGCACAGCTCGGGTGCCATGTACTTTGGTGTCCCTATCACGGAATGCGCCATGTGGCTCTTTCCTACCATCGATGCTAAACCAAAGTCACCAATCTTAACCTTTCCAGTATTCCCATTGATGAAGATGTTGCTGATGTTTAGATCTCTACGAATGACGCATGGCTCGTGGGTGTGCAAATAATCCAATCCTTTCAGAATCTGTCTTGACCACTTCTTTAAGACTTTTAATGACACACGCTTGTGTTTGTTTCTGTAATATCTAAGATTTCCTGATACACATATCTTCTAACAAAGGAGCACTGGGAATCACAATCCCAAGCATTCTTAGGAATCTAGGCCAACTATTCTCTTTGAAACAATGTATACATTATGATTTTACTATCAAGTAAGAAGTTTAAATAAGTTGTTGTAGCTTGGGTTTTGTCTGATTTATTTATATTGATACCTAGATTATGGTTCTTTTTTATGTAACAAACAATTTCATTTTGATAAATTAAGCAAGTAATATTAATGTCATACACTGTTTATAAACCAAATGATCGGTTTGCATATTCCTGAACCGGTGCCCCAAAAAGTGACGGCGGGTTAGCCAAGGTATTAACGTTAAGAGTCTCGAACAATAATCTTCAAAAAGATAATAAATGGATAATCACATTTAAAGCACAATGCCAAACACCCTCCAAGTTTCATTACTATTTGTTCCTGCAAAGTGTAGACTTGCAATTCTACAAAAAATAATGGCAAATGTGATTGGCACCCTAAATATGCTTGGTCTTGCAAAGCGAGTTGGAGCAAAGTTAAAACCTTTTTATTTAAGCTTGAGTATCTTCATATTTTATCCTCGCATTAGACTTATGTATCACATTTTTTTGTACTTGGAACAAGTTTAAGCAGACCAACACCGAGTATCAGAAAGAATTTGCTCCGGGTAAATTTTGCATCTTGTCCACCTTTCTTGCAAACGTATATGTTAGATTTTTTACTCATTATCATCTGATTGATGTGTCTTACAGAATTCCCATCATCCAACAACCTACTACGCTATGCTAAATTATGCTATTCTTTCGCTCCATATAGCAAAGTCCAAAGAGACAACCAGCTCCAAAACTCATTTGCATGCATAGATGCAGCAAGTGCTGATGGTGAGCAACTTTTCGAACTTTTTAATGGATTCCAAAAGATCGGGGCTCTTGAACAAGATCCACTTATCAGTGATCTAACAACACCAAACTTTGCCATGTATGTTGAGAAAATGACAAAAAAGAAACTGAAACAACAAAAGACACAATAGAAGACAAACTGAAGATCGTCAATAGAAGTTAGAGAAAATGCTCTTGACCTGTGCTAGAAATTTCAGGCATGTAAGTGCAACTACAAATGGTGGAAATATTATAGAAGAGGCCGCAAAGAATGGAAAAGAAGAAATCGTTGATCCACTTTAATAGGACATCTTCGGTTCAGAAGTTGGAGGGCCAAATACAACTATCGGGAAGGAGCATAGAGATTTACTTAGGGAGTTATTCCAAAAAACCAACATGACAGTGGAAAAAGCTGAATCTATAAGTAGCATAAAAACAGAAAAGAGAACTAATAAACCTATCCCTTTACTGAAAAAGATACCGAATGAAAGAATGATCCACCATTCCTCTAAGCGTTCTACATCAGCTTCAGTAGGAGCCATTGATTCGGCTTCAGCTGATAAAAAACTGCACATGGCACGTTTATATTTTACGTTCATATAATTCATAGCATATAACTTTGAGACTGGTTCAATTCAGGTAATCTAATTTTTGATTCGCTTCTCTAGAAATAAGAAAAGCAAGTGCAAATTTCAGTTCTGTGTCCTGATCTTATTGAAACATT
Organism: Tanacetum coccineum; assembly: GCA_026074375.1. Lineage (NCBI taxonomy): Eukaryota > Viridiplantae > Streptophyta > Magnoliopsida > Asterales > Asteraceae > Tanacetum > Tanacetum coccineum. Next base: position 43,820 of record BQNB010007371.1, on the reverse strand, counting down.
TGTAGATCCTAAGTATGCTCCACAGAGTTTACCCTGAAGCTTCAGCCATTTCACAAAAAACTCAAAACCTATGGAAATATTTCACAAGCAGCAGCTTTACGGATGGGGAGGAGTATAGAAACAGAAACCATATGCTATCAGAAGATATCGTAATATTTCCTTATAGTACTATAAATTAAATGAGTGCAGATCACACAAAGAGTAAGGTGTCGCATACCAGATACAATAGGGGTACTGACACCATATGCAAAAGAGAATGTTGGATCAGATCAGATGCAGAATGTGAGTATACAAAAACAGAATATCTAAGGCATAACATATTTACCAACCATAAGTATATAGCATATGCCGTGTGTCAAAAGCATCAACGAGCACTAACATGGTGCTTCGTATTTTGGAATCTATCTTGAACTACAAAATCGCTACTATATCTACATGTGCATTGGTAATTGTGGCTCACTTTGAATCCACCGTCACATCATATCCTCACTACATGTGACTCATTCTTGAACTATAAAATTGCTACTATAAGCCCATACACGTGGCTTCGTATTTTGGCTTCACTTTGAAGCAAATATTCACGGTAGATTGAGGGATATAAACTTGAGTCGTTGGATCGAAATAACCTAAAGCTTGAATCAAATATAAGCGAAATCCTATTCTTTCTTATTTATAAATCTTGTTCATCATTATTTTGAAATATTACAGAATGTTCCTATATATACTAACGAGAGGGGGGATGAACAATTGTGATGGTTCTCGTTTCTAATGTCACAACCATTTCTGATATAATGTTTTTACAGGTTCTATAACCGACATTTTTAACTGCTTTTGTTGGCGGCTGGTGATTATCCGTGGTTGGGTTTCGGCCCAATATTCTCCTCCCTAATCACAAACGCTGCTATTTTAGTGTTCTTCACTTGACTTCAAAGCAGTGTAGGTTCAGTGTCAGTGTCATAGATGAGGTGAGACTCTTCTTGCTTGTTTTTGTTGTATTTCCATTTCGTGCATTCCTTCGCGAAATGTCCCTGCTCACCACATTCATAACACCTGAGCTTGCTTTTGTCTTTAGTTCCTTGACTCGTACTTGCTTTGCGTGCATTTGGATTATTCTTCCATTTCATGCTTTCCTTGGCTTCTTTGTTGAAATCTTTACCTCGCCATTTACCATAACTTTTGTTGTTTGAACTTGCCATGAGAAGCTTGTCTTGATCATTTGCCTCTAGCGTGTCTTGACTCTTGATTCGTTCTTCATAGGCTGTTAGTCTTCCAACGGCTTCTTCAAATGACATTTCGTCTAGGTCTTGATATTGTTCTATAGTTGCCTCCGATCGGGTAAAACTTCTGTGGACCGAGTTAGTCGTTTCCTTTTAGGACCTTATCCTCAAAGTTTCCCCAAGTCCTTTAAAACTTGGCCATTTATACTACTTACCTTCCTCCGAGAGTCACTTTACTTTTCGTTTATAGTTTTATCCTAAGCGTCTCTAGTTCACTCTCAAGGTTGTAGCGTGCCTTTTGAAACAAGATCGGCTCCCAATGGTTTTACTTGACTTTTAATCGAGTCCCCATACTTCCTTTCAGTCGAGTATTGTGAAACCTTGCATTAAACATCTTGTGGCAGTGTTAGTAGAAGATATTGCCTTTGATGTTTTTTCTTTCTTCTTCATTTGGTGTTACTCTTCTTTTGCAACTATTGTATTTCCCAAGGCCTATGCCTTCAGTATTGTCTCCATCATCAATGCCCATGTAGTGTAGTTTGTTTTGGTCAATTTTGGATTGTAGTGAAACATTTCCTAGTTCTCAAACTGTTGTACTGTTCGATGTGTTATCATTCTTGTCGCTTTCTACCATGCTTGCTTGCTTGCTTGCTTTTAACTTGCTTAATTTTTATAATCAGAACCGAGGTGATTTCTGATATTCTTGCTTTTATGTTTGATCGAAAGATCAAAAAATCTTGCTTGTTACTGGCCAACTTGCTAACCAGGTTTTCTTGCTAAATATTGACCAACTTGCTAACACATTTTGTGTTTTTTTCGCTTGACCTATTGCTAATTTGTCTTTCCTTGCTTTGATCAAAAATAATTGATCCTTTCTATTTGAATCTTAAGGCTCGGAACTTGCTATGAACCTAAGGATTCGATCGTAACTTGCTATGAACCTAAGGATTCGATCGTAACTTGCTAAGAATCACAAAGGATTCGGTTTGATTTGCTATGAATCACAAAGGATTCGGTTTGACTTGCTATGAACCACAAAGGGTTCATTTTTTTTTGACTTGCTATTTGTAAGGGTAAAAAGGGGTTTTTTTCTTTTTTATAAAAATACAAAACCTTTTTCCTTTTTAATCTAAACGGGTGTAATTTTCTAAAACAAAAAAGTAAAATGGAAGGGTTAAATGGTTTTTTTGAAAACATGATTGGGTTATTAAACCCGGTGTGCCCTACTCCTTTTATACTGCGCCTCCTTTTTCTATTTCCCTGCTAAAAGAAAACGTCTCTTTCTTGAGACTGGTTGGTCTCCGTTCTTCTTCTTCTCTTCTGTGGTGATTAACCGCCGGTTATTGGTGGTGACCATTCTTCTTCTTCTGCGGTTGTTGTGATCTTCTTGATTCTCTAGATTCCCTGGATTGTTTTACGAAATTAGGTTTTCGCAAAATTTGGGGATCTTGAAACCGTCTACGAATTTGGGGCTTTATGTTTAACTTGAATCAATTTATGATTCTGATTGATGGTGCAATATTTGTTTCTTTCAAACAGGTGTGTTCGTTCCTCTTTCTATTGATCTTGCTTTCTGCCCCTTTGATGAAGACTTCGTGTTATCCAAAATTGATGTGATTTTTGTTTTGAATCTGTCAAATTCTTACAACCGTGCCTAACCCTTTGATTTTAAATTTCTGGGTTATGAAATTTTTCAGTTTGATTGAATATCAACAATTTGCATTTTTGGGATGGAACCCTTGTTACCGGTTTGATAAAACCTTGGTGACAGGATTGGATTCTCCTTTTTGATTAATCACAAAGCTGAAGTTTTGATTCGTGTTTAATCTTGATTGCAAAAAAAACTTTCTGGCCGAAAAAAAAAATTGTGCGTGGTTTGTTTTGATTCACAAACAGAAACACAAAAAAATGGTATATGATGATGTGGTTAATCAACCAAGCTCTGATGCAAGTGATAGGAGAAACGTGATCTTGGATCGAATTAACACAAGCTTTTGAATCAAATATATCAAAATTCTATCGTTCTATTAATAAAACTTGTCCGTCATATTTTGAATTACAGAAATGTTTCCTAATAGATTACTAAAACGAACGCGTATGATGACCCATTGTGGATAGTTCGTTTCTAACTGTCACAACCTTTTAAGAGCTAAATGTTTTTCGGTTATATAACTGTTTTTACAGTTATAACTGCCATTTTCTAACTGCTTTTGTTGGCGGGTTGTGATTATCCGGTTGGTTGGGTTTCGGCCCAATAAGATTTTGGTTCCAGATTGTATCAAAATATATGAATACGTTATCAAATACGACCTACTAAATATACACTTACATTCATTGGTTTCGTAAAACATATGGTCATTGTTAGATTCATTGGCACCCTGGATCGCATGCTCTACTTGGTTGAATCTATTGGACTGAAGGAGTACTTTCACAGGAGTCTCCTTTTGCTGCTTGTCATGTTAAACTTAAGGACACCGTGCTTGATTGGGAGGTATTGTTTATTGCTCTACCAAACCCAACCTTGAAAAAACAAGTATAGTTTTTCAGCCACCTGTCTTTTCTTAGAGCAATCAATGGAACATCTTATTACCGTTTTGACAGAATTGCTATACGAAACATTTGTTTTGGTTTCATCATCATGGTAAGACTAAATGCGTTCTTACATGATGCATTCCCCATTGAGGAGATGAATCCAGCAGAGGTGCACTGTGAAATGGCTGATGTTGTATTATGTTTGGGAATGAGGTAATCAGATGTCCTATTTTCTGCTTCTTGTGTATGCATTTCTCTTTATTTTCTCAAAATTTACAGCAAACTCCAAAAGATAAGACAACAAGTCTGGTCATCCATGAATTCGTAGACAAGTGCAGTATGAAATAACATTACGAATCTTTATGAAAATTAGCCTCATGTTTTAGCCGTTTTTATAATTGTTTTTTATCATCATTTCACATGAGTATATTCTAACACGTATAATCCACTTTTTTCTCTGTGATTACATCTTTTGCTCATGAATATTAATCGGTACAGGTGATTGCTGGAGTCATGGAGCGGCTCAATATGCGTATTCGCCCATTTGTCTGTAAGATCATCTACCAAACCATTGGTCTCATGTTGGCCCTACAACAAGATCTATGATTCCCCGATATACCATAAACATGAATGAACCTTTATTTCTAATAAATCTGTCATCGATCAGTGTTGAATGTTTAATCTCTACTTATTTATAACTTGATGAAAAGTCACGAATGAAAGGGTGGTGTTAGTTTGTTTAATCCAACCGGTGTGTCCTTCCGATTAACCTGCCATAGAACTGGTTTTATTAACTAACTAGATCTGTTTTGTGAACCGCCTTTGTCCTCCAGCAGATTGGGAATATCCCAAAATCATTCTCCTCCTTAATCACAATCGCTGTGACGTAGATCTTTAAGTCTTCTTGATCCATCTTCTGGTTAAATCCACCATTTGAGCTACTACTGCTTTGATCTCTTGTAGTGCTTGTGATCATCCTTAATCAGGTAGATCATTTTTGTCCGTCAGTTACTTCCACTTTATTTGCTGTGATCTATCATAAATCCCGATGGGTCATGTTTCTGGTTGGTTATTACTACCAACACTTGTCTTCCTACTGAGTTTTTGCCGCGTTATTTAACTTCTTAATTCCAGGTCGACTCATGCATTTCCGGTTACACCACATCCAAGTTTTCACTGCCTACTCTTATTTGTTCAATGTTTGTACCCGTCTTTGAAGCATGAATGGAATTTTCCTTCCATTTTACTTTGTGATTCTCTGGTTAACGAAACTTCCTGGTGTTTCTTCAACAGTTGCCATAAGTAATGTTGGTTCTAAGTCTTCTTCAATGAGATTGGATTGTTCTTCTTTCTTTGATGGACATTTGTTTGCAAATATTGCCCATACTCTTGCATTTAACGCACTAGCAATTTGCTAGTATCTTAGCTTGATTTTTGACGTGTTTCTAGTATTACTCTTATGAAGGTTTCTCCATCTTGCCTTATCGTCCTTAAAATTTCTCGGTGGTTTCTTCTTTGTGAATAATTTATGTTTTCCACGTCCCGTCCTCTAAAATACGTTCCTTTATTCTCATGTAGTGTGACCATCAATTTCTCTTGAGTTGTCCACTTGTTTGCTCTCTTATACTAACTTCTTTCTTACATAAGTCTTAAGTCTTCCATTGCTTCTTATAATGTCATTTTCATTAAATTGAGTTTGCTCTATTGACGCAACTATTTGAAGAATACCTCTATTGGGTACGGCGTTTAGTAGTTTGCGTACTAGTGTTTCGTCTTCCATTGTGTGCCCTAGACTGGCTGCTTTGTTTACTAAGGTTGTTAGTTTTGCGGTGAAGGTGTCGATGGTCTCGTCTTCCTTCATGTGTAACATTTCAAAGTCGGATTTTAGTGTTTGCAACCTTGCTTGTTGAACTCTCTCTTCTCCTATATGTCTAGTTTTCAGGGCGTCCCATATGGCTTTCGCGGTTTTGTGTTTTGTGATTTGATAAACTAATTGTTCTTCAGGTAAGGCTTGGTAAGGAATGCTGTTGCGTTTTGTCTTTTTTGTTATTCTGCTTGGGGTTATTTCTTTTTGGTTCTATCATTTCCATAAACCATTTGCTTCTAGAATGATTTGCATTCGAATTGCCCATAATGAGTAATTCGAGGGTTTTAGCATTGGACATTGGGAATTGAGGTGTATGAGTGGTACTATTCTCCTTTTTTGAACTATCTCAACTATCTCTTCATCATTTCTCTAGATATTGATTAAATCTCTTAAAATAAAATATCTAACATAGTGTGTCGATTTTGTGGTGAGTACTCTGGCTTTGTGCCTATCAAACTTAACGGGGACTAGTTTTCTTCCAAAAACTATCCTTGGGGATTTTATATTCTAAGTCGAATAACCTAAGGTTAAGTATCTCTCTTAAAAATTTGTTCTCTGATATGTATAGCAGTGTTATCCACTGGTTACTATATTTCTATCATGTTTAGAAAAAGAGATAAAACTCTTAAAACTAAGGGGTAACTTTTCTAAAAACTATAACTATGTATCTATATAAAACTAAAACAGAATTATATAGAAGAAATAAAATAGTGGAGGGGGTGAAATGGTTTTTTTTAATAAAACCTGTTAGGGTAAATAACCCTAGTGTCCCTTTTCTCTTATTATGTCCGCCCCTTTCTTTTGTTTAGTACTACGCTATGTAAAAGGAACAAAGGATTATGGAATCACCTACAAGCATAACGGAGGAAACAAGATACATGGATACAACAACAGTAGCTACGAAGTCAACACTCAAGAAGGAAAGGGAACTACCGGCATAATATTCTACTATGGTGAATCACCAATCAGCTTGAGTACACAAAAACAAGCCACTGTAGCACTATCATTATGTGAATCAGAATTCATTGCAGCAACTGCAGCAGCAACACAAGCATTATGGTTAAAGAGACTACTAAGCAAGCTTACACATTCTCAAGAAGAGAAAGTTACAATACAAGTTGACAACAAGTCTGCAATAGCACTAATGAAGAACCCTGTATTTCATGGAAGGAGCAAACACATTGACACGAAGTACCACTTCATTAGAGAATGCGTCAAAAAAGAAGACATACAAGTCGAATTCATAAATGGAGAATACCAGAAAGCGGACATACTTACAAAAGCACCCCCGAAGATCAAATTCTTAACCATGAGACAACTCATCGGATTAAAAGACCTACGTCACAGCATTTGTGATTAGGGGGGAGAATGTTGGGCCGAAACCCAAGTATATGGGCTAATCCCAAACCCGCTGATAATGGCAGTTACAAATAACAGTTACATAATTGTTTTACAGTTATTTACCAAGGGACGCGACTTTTCACTCGCACCCTTTCATTTCGTATAAATAAACAACGATTGTAAACATTCAAAGATGATGACAGCTTTATATTTATAAAACTTTATTTTTGGTATATTTTGATTACAAGTTAGAGAATTTCAATCCAACATCACATGAGTATACTCTGACACGTATAATCTACTTGTTTCTCTGTAATTACATCTTTTGCTCATGAATATTAATCGGTACAGGTGATTGCTGGAGTCATGGAGTGGCTCAATATGCGTATTCGTCCATTTGTCTAAAAAGATCTTCTACAAACCATTGTTACTCACGCATTAAGTTCAGGTTTATTTCCTTCATTTTCATTATTCTGTGAAAATAATTACACTGCATGTGCAATAAGTCAGATGAGTCAAATCAAAAGTTTGAACAAAGAGGAGAATGAGTCAAATAGGTTGAAAGTTACCCAAAGTGTTTATTAGTAATGTTGTTTGTATTCTTTGACTTTGATCATAATATGGATTAAAAAAATGCTCCTCACAGGCACAAACATTATTTGGATTTTTCGAAAGAAGTGCAACTATGAATTACTACTATGTTCGTTTAGGTAAAACACCAGCATTGTATCACCATATCCATGTACAAATGTGCAAGTTTACATTTTTATTTTTATTTTTTTAGAATATTATATTTATCGTAAAATTAGCATTCATGGACTCTTCCAAACTGTAGTTAGGATGTCACGTGGAGTCTCATGGATCATGACTTCGAGCACTCTGAATGGCTTCATATGGGCATACATGAAATTTTCTTGATTTATAACTGTTTGCAAATAGTTTATTTTGATCAAACATAAGAACTACTATTAGCTTTTACTAAACATGTATAGACAAACATGGTTTAATGACTCTTGAGTCCCCACATGCCAATCAACATGATATTAATTCTCTCATATGGTTCACATTGGTCATTGAACAATTGATCAAAAAGTTGTTATGAAAATGGAAAGCTGTATAAAGTATGTTGTGCATTGGTCATTATGTGATTCATAAAAGATGATGTCAGACCTGAAAATCTATTATACGACAAGTATGCCGGGTGGCTCTGTGTGAAGGATACTGTAAAGCCAATAGAGATATACTAGAAATGCTGAATGAAATGGCTGGCTTTGCACCTGATGAAGAAATAAAACTATTTGAGGTTTCTCTTTAATTTTTTTTCATCTATTCAAGTTATATGTTATTGTCAACCTTTAAGGTCATTAACTTCATCTTATCCCTATGCATTTAGGAATTTAGGTCTGGCTTCGGTGTTCAGTGTTTACGCGTTGACAAAATGCTAACTTTTCTAATAAGGTATTTTTTTCTATTACATTTGCAGCTCTTTTGTTATCAATTTCAATCTTTTTTACACTCTAATTGCATTTTCCTTTACCTGATGTTTCTGGTTTGTATGATATTATAGCTTCGAGACGGGGACGTCATTTGCTTTCAGAAACATCTTAAGGTCGAAAATACAGAAACATGTCGTTGTCCTGATGTTCAGGCTTTTTTGAAGCAACTTCAGGCCAAAAATATATAGTTTTAAAAGTGATTTTACAATTTAACAAATGTACTTATTGCAGCGGCTATCGACCCACGGCTTAAAAGATAACAAAAGCTATAGGGGCCGAGTCATGGTCTAAATGTATACATGAAGTGTTCATGTATATACAATTATGACCTGATGGCTTATATTGTCTTATATAAGCTTATAAGCCCATTCATATAAGCTTAGCCAAACACTTGCTTAGGCTTATTTGATCACACACTCCGTATTCAATCTTCAAATTCATCAGTTAGACTCATGTACGCATAAAAGTAAACTTTGACAAAACAAATTGCATTAGGTTCCAACACTAGGTGTAGGATAATGCCTTTGTTGCCATGTTCATGAGGTCAGAGGGGAAGGGACCAGACAAGTTATAAGGTGCAAATCCTATTTTCCCAAATCATTTTTGGTGCAATTTGGAAGGCCCATTTATTTTTTTAGAAAGCGAGGGTCTTGACACGGGTAATTGATCAAATAAAACTAGAGATAAAAACACGCATATCGTATTTCCCCTACTCATATTCAAGTTTCAATCTTTGATTATGTATTAGTTTTCAGGTAGTGTGACGAGTCCGTTGGAGTTGGTTAAAGAAGAATGGATTAGTACCATGATAGCAAACTCGAGAGAAACATGGTTAGTGGCAAAATACATCTTTTTACATATATGCATTTATGGTCTCAATCACCAACTACTTGCTTAATCCACTTTCAAAGCAGGCGTTCTCACATTGACTAAGTTTAATCAGGCTTTCAAGTTCTCTCTCTCTCTCTCTCTCTCTCTCTCTATATATATATATATATATATATATATATATATATATATATATATTACAGTTTATGGTCATATATTTTTCTAAGGTCTGATATTCTAAGCATGTCTTCCAATTTCAAAAAGTTGATCATTCTTTATTTTATAGACCCCTTAGACTGAATGTAGTGGTGACTGCAGAGGACACTGCCACGTCAGCGCCAACTCAGCTTTCTTTCTCTTAGACCACACAGTGACCAAACACATGTAGTGGTGACCGCAGAGGACACCGAATAATTTTTTTTTAAAAACATTACATTAATAATTAAACATTTACAAATTAAAATACGGAAATAAAAAACACGGAAGAAAAAGACGAAAAAAAAATTACGGAAATAAAAAAACATGAACTAGAGGAATTTAAAAATAAAACACAGATACGTTTTAAAACATTATAGTTTCGAAGAGTATCGTTGGACTAGTAGTTGTTTGATTTCAAATTTGAAAATTACATTATGGAATTGAAAATTACATTACGGAATTGAAAATTACATTACGGAATTGAATAACAATAATGTTAAGCTAATGAAACCGTATCCTTACGGAAAACCTCAACCACATTTCTTTTTGTAATGTTAGGTTGTTCTGCCTTTGATGGTTGTATGGAGGTAAAAAAATGTGACATTGGCAAGTATCATAGCAGCAAGCTCCTACTGTAATATCCTTTTTCATACATCTATCACATCAAGGATTTGTAGTGCTATTGTTCCAGGTAGGTACTGTACCCGATAAGATCTTTCAGGTACATTTAAATCTCCATGGAGCATTAGGAGAGAGAACAAGGGGACTTTACTAATGCCAACAACTTGGTTCAAGTTTTCTTTTTAAGAACGTTGTCGATGTCTCCCAAACATACCAGGTTACAGTGCCACCAAAAAGCATTCACATTAGTTAGAGGCGTAACCCACGCCTCACTATTAATATCTAGCATCTCACCACATCCTCAACAACATTCTACATATATTTTGTGGTCGAACATTAAAGACCCATCCGGATCGTGTGTGTGTGTGTGAATACATTTTTCTTTAAGCGGTTGGCTCGCTGAACAAGGACCCGCAGAACACGGGTGGGTTTTATCCTTATTGGGGTTTGGGGTTGAGTCAAGATTGGTTCAACACATATGCTATTAGAGAGCTGAACAAAACACCCGCCAGATCCGGGTATCTATGGTTTCTTGGATTTGGGGGGTATGGAGATGGTTCAACATTGTGCGCTATTAGACGGAATCCACGCAGAACAGGTGTTAATTGGAGATCAAAATCGGCCTATATCATAGACTGTATTCCCATGGATATTTTCGTTTAGTGAAATTGGAATCCATTCTGAGATAGTTGGATAAGAAGTTGTGTGATATAATGAGGAGATGATGGGGGTATTTAGTATTTCCCCTACTCATATTTAAGTTTCAATCTTTGATTATGTATTAGTTTTCAGGTAGTGTGACGAGTCCGTTGGAGTTGGTTGAAGAAGAATGGATTAGTACCATGATAGCAAACTCGAGAGAAACATGGTTAGTGGAAAAAATACATTTTTTTTACATATATGCATTTATGGTCTCAATCACCAACTACGTACAGGTCTTGCTTAATCCACTTTCAAGGCAGGCGTTATCACATTGACTAAGTTTAATCAGGCTTTCAAGTTATATATATATTACAGTTTATGGTCATATATTTTTCTAGGGTCTAATATTCTAAGCATGTCTTCCAATTTCAAAAAGTTGATCATTCTTTATTTTATAGACCCCTTAGTGATTAGTCATTTAATGTGTTCGCATTATGATATCTTTGTTGTACATGTATGATTTATATTATCAAGTACAACTTATAATAGCAATCTTTTCTATGTCTTGACAAAATGCTTTTATTTCTTTTATATAGATGCAAGGTACCATATGTTTATGAAACACTTTCACTGACAAAGTATAACGATTTATGCTGGAATTTCACATTGTTCACAATTCATTAACCGTTACTTAAATTTTCACTTGGATACTCACAAATCAAATATTCAATCTATAAAGAAATTCTTAAAAAAATATTTTGCCAAAAATAAAAATGACACTTGCTTAGGCTATTTGATCACACACTCCGTATTCAATCTTCAAATTCATCATTTAGACTCATGTACGCATAAAAGTAAACTTTGACAAAACAAATTGCATTAGGTTCCAACACTAGGTGTAGGATAATGCCTTTGTTGCCATGTTCATGAGGTCAGAGGGGAAGGGGCCAGACAAGTTATAAGGTGCAGATCCTATTTTCCCAAATCATTTTTGGTGCAATTTGGAAGGCCCATTTATTTTTTTAGAAAACGAGGGTCTTGATAGGGGTAATTGATCAAATCAAACTAGAGATAAAAACACGCATATCGTACTTCCCCTACTCATATTTAAGTTTCAATCTTTGATTATGTATTAGTTTTCAGGTAGTGTGACGAGTCCGTTGGAGTTGGTTGAAGAAGAATGGATTAGTACCATGATAGCAAACTCGAGAGAAACATGGTTAGTGGCAAAAATACATTTTTTTTACATATATGCATTTATGGTCTCAATCACCAACTACCTACAGGTCTTGCTTAATCCACTTTCAAGGCAGGCGTTATCACATTGACTAAGTTTAATTAGGCTTTCAAGTTATATATATATTACAGTTTATGGTCATATATTTTTCTAGGGTCTAATATTCTAAGCATGTCTTCCGATTTCAAAAAGTTAATCATTCTTTATTTTATAGACCCCTTAGTGATTAGTCATTTAATGTGTTCGCATTATGATATCTTTAAACAATAATCACAAGTCATACCCGCCCATCGGGATATCAAGAAAAAATTACAAAAAGAAATAAAATTTTGTAATTTTTATTAATGAGTATGGATTGGTTGGCATAAGCATGTTTTGGTCCTCTGTACGAAGTGTCCCTTAGTTCAGTCCATATGTGCAAGACACTGGAGCTACTACCAAATATACATTCTTGAATTAGTACTCGTCATTCAGAAAACAAAGAATACACATCAAAGAACATTTGGAAACTTAAGGATAGGTTAATGTACAGAATAACGAATTTAAAAAGATAAAGCTAAAATTACTAATAAATTTTGAGACCGTAAGGCAAAATTATAAATTGTGTCTGCCTTAGCCAATATAAAAAAACATAATATCAAACCCTAATACCAACAAAACAAACATATACATAAACTAAATCACAAAAAAATAACATAGTTTCATTAGGGTTTTGAGAAAAAATATATACCTTTGAAATAAAAAGAAGAAGATGACTAACCTGCAAAAAAATAAACTAACATATGCATAAACAATTTGAAAAAAAATAACAGAGTTTATCATTAGGGTTTTGAGAAAATATGTTCATACCACGTATTCTTGTGAAATTAGTTAAACGTATGAATGAAAAGATTACTGCTATATTTTCTTAATAATGTATAATTATCAATATATTTTCCATATTTTTAAATGGTATTTTTTTTAAAGCATAACATATTTGATTTTTTATTGTATATCAAAACTTCTGGTTTGCTCCATTGGTTGAGGTGGTTGTTTGTGAATTGGGAGACCTAGGTTCAAATCTTGCAATGGACATAATTTACTATTTTTTAATAATACCGAATTTTACAAAAAAAAATTAAAAAAATTAGTGATGTCATGGCAACCGAATTTTAAATAGTAATGATATGGTATTATGACGTGGATGCCAAGTGGAATTATATGTGGCATGTTAAATAATTAATTATATTAAAATTAAATCAAATTTTTAAAAAACCGAATTTTACACAAAAAAACATAATGACATGGCAACCAAGATATGATACATTTAAACGACTGTGAATATTTTAGATTTTTCTATGTTTTTATATGTAAACTCTTGCAGTGCGGATTCCATTAATAGAGCATGGGAGATCCTTGATCAGATCTATGGAAGAGGTACTGCTGCATACAGTCACAGTCAGGTAAAACTGCCATCTGTTTGCAATTTAAAGTATCATATGTTTATTTTAGAAACCCGCATGAGGTTTTCACTTGCAGAAGGTTGCTTCACCTCCACACCATCCTCCCAGCATGCATGCCACTGATCTCTTGGCGATTAGAAGTCTCAAATCTATTTATTTGTTTATGATCAGTGTTTTTGTGTGTGTCATATTCATTTTATTATGGTTATTTTCAGAGCTCAGCGAAGAAAGCACAAGATTTCCTCCCATTTCACCAACGTAATAGGAGACTGACTACTGTTGTTGAATATGTTCTTTGTGGTCATAGGTTTAAATAATTTATACGCAAGGAAACATGCATCATTGCTTTCTCACGTTCTAGTTTTAGATGTCCAGGTCGCGATGAGCCCTACTCCAATGATGCAATCTCTATTATAAGACACAAGATAATGCAGAGGGATGTGGAGGTAATATTCTTTTCTGAGTTGTCTCTTTGAGATTGTCTATTGATTTTTGATTTGTTATTAAAGAGTGTATTTGTTTAGATTAAAGTAGAAACGGTTTGTAGAACAAGGACCTTTATTAGATCTTTATGGGAATCAATAACTAATGCCGGGCCATCCTTTTGGAAGTTGGGCTTGCAAAGCTTCAGACATGGTTTGGAGCTGATAGGATTGCAGATGCTTACCTTCTTCAATGCCAGAATTTAGCTAATAAACATTTCATATGTGAAGGTTGTCACAGGTGCTTTATATGATGAAGGAGCTGTAAAGGTTGTAATTGTCGTTCTAAAAAAGAAGTTGTAATGGTTGTGCATGTGGTTCTTATGGATTGTAAGCTACTGCTTGGGAAGTCATAGAACAACTACGGTTAGTATGGGAAACTTTGAATGTGCAATAATTTTCTATTATAGTCACCTTATAAGATTGTGCTTAAGAATCTCAAGATTTATTGACTTATCTGGGATTTTAGTTGCCAAATGAAATCAACTACTCAAGTAAGTATAAAGATTGGGGAGGTAAGAATTTTGGATCCTTAGTGCAAGAAGGCAAAAAGGCCTTAAAGCTAAGCCTCCTAGTTTGGAGTCTTTGTTGGTTATCAATGGATTGGTGCCGTAGGTTATCCACCCCTGTAGTCTTTTGAACTCCTTAGTCGAGCCCACTTATTAGTTTTTACCATAAATTTATTTGGTTTGACAAAGAAGGAAATGGTTTCGTTAATATAAGTGATAAACAAAGCATTAAGCTCGATAGCTACAGCAATTGTGGTTAGTAAAGCTACAGGTTTTGTGTGCAACTATGGTGAGATACTGTTGTTTAAGTTTTGTTTCCTATGATTAAGAAAATGGGCCAACATGACTACCTCTAAGTTTATACATAACTCAAATATAGTTGTTACTATTTTTTTACAAATATGTTAGCTTGTGAGAATAAAAACTAATTCATTTTTTACATTCTTTGACATTAGGTTTAAGTTTCAATAGAGTACTCTCAAAAGGTGCATGTTGCTGATGGATTTGCTGCGCCAACTGGATCTGCAGACTCGAGGGTAATGGGATTTGGGTCTGTCTTTTTGTTGTCTGAAGCGAAGGGGAGTGAAGATGTCAACTCTACTACTGCTACTCCCCTTGCAGCAGCCACTCAACATATTTCTAATAGTAGGATTATTTTTTGAATTATTTTAGAGGGGTCTTTTGATCTCTGGATGTTACGCTTGCAGGATGAAATGTTTTAGAAGTTCAACTTTGACACCGAATGTGCTGTGAATCTCATATAAAGTTTTTTTTGAAAAGCTAATATGAAAATATAATGATTATAGTAGTAATCATATTGATATAATGATTTTAATATATATAATATATTATAATTATATGAAAATAATATAACTTATTAAGTCATGTTCTACATCAAATCATGTATAACAGTAATAAACGTAGCTATTGTGACATCATAGTGATATAATCGTTGTTATTAATCATTATATCAACCATTGTTCTTTCTGAGGTGAGTTGGATGTACATGTACTACTACTCCTTGATTTAAACTTTATTTTGGTATGAAGCTTGATATCCTAAATAATTCCCAGATTAAAGAAGAAAACATTAAGCAGCATGGAGACCAGCTTGGTAATGTGGTGTCAAACAGTATGAAGACAAATCTTAGCTTGGAGTTGAAAAGACTAGCTGTAAGTATCTGTTATATACTTGTATTTCATTTCTATAGGAGTGAGTTATTTACACCAGTATAAATAGACATACATAAACACACAAGATATCATACATACATATATAGACACACAAAATTATGATTAAATGAGGATGCATTTCAACCGACTGAAATAATTATGGGCTGATGATCCTTTTTGGACAAGTTACAACAATATGTGTTTTACATTGTTCAATAAATTTTAGTGTTGGTAGGATGTGTTGTGTCTGGTTTGTAGTCCAAGGAGCGAGCTAGATGCATCTAATATGTTGATATTATTTATGTATAGACGTATTCTGATTGTCTGGCTTAACACGTTAAAGCAAGGTTGTCAAGATCGGGATCCTACCCAGGATCGTTTTCGTCTTTGCAAAATCAAGATCGTAAGGTAGGATCGAGATCGTAAGATCCTACTATAATGTTATTTTCTTAATAGTCTTTCTAATATTATATTAATCTACAAATTATTATATATCATAAACACAAAATTATATAAATTTTTCATAGGAATGTTATCATAAATTATAATTATAAAATGTTTAAGAAGATTAACTTGTTGTTTTTTTGATATCTAGGAAACACAACCCATAAATTCGTAGATTTTAGTTCGTGGTTCGAGAAAAGTAAGATCGAATCGTAGTAGATCTTAAGACCCTATGGTCAAGATCGGGATCCTATAAGATCCTAAGCAAGCAAAGATCCTACGTAGGATCTGGATCATTTTTGCTTTGCAGTGTCGTAAAATCATAAGATCCTAAGATCAGGATCGGGATCTTAACAACCATGCGTTAAAGTATCATACCGTTAATTCCTGTAGAGAATCAACCTTGGACATGGATGTAGTTGAATATCAACCCTTTCAGTAGGTGGCTGAGCAACTATAGTTGGGGGCGACATTGTCATTTGTAAACCACCAAGCATCCAATGCAATAAGAGTTCTTTTATAGTAGTTATTGCTCTTCATTGTCCGCAAGTGTGAGTGTTTGAGCTAAGTTAGATTATTTTTGAAAAATCCTCTTTGGGTAGGTAGACATTGTATTCTTAAAGAAAGTCTAAACATATATTTAAACTGATAGCGTGTATATCCAATGCCTCCAAGTAGTCACATCTCTTATTTGTTGTATAAAGCTTAGTATAGAAGCATCCAGTAGAAATATAAGTCATTGGGATTGTTGTTGCATATTCTGCTCCTGTTACAGCTGAGCTAGCTGGTTCTCTCCAAATGCATTGAGGCGCAGCAGTTGACTGGACATCTAGGAGTAAAACACTGTTTCGGTGCGTGACGTGAGACCGGTACCAAATCAAGGCAATTTGAATTTGCAAAAGCAATGTCTACTTGCATAATATGGATTCCTTTATATAACAGAATGTAACACCCCCATTTTGACAATATAGAAGCGAAAGCTAATCTGGGGTATTACTTCATAGTACAATAGCCACAATAATAGAAAACGACTCAAAAGAGACGTTTTGGAAAAATTTAGTTATCATTCAATATAATATCAGAGTTTTACAAACGAGAGGTCCCACAATCTAGAAACATAAAGTTTGAATGATAACAGTTTTAGCCATCTTCAAGTCCGTGCTACTCCGTGCCATAAGTTGCTCAATTACCCGAGATAAACATGCTAAAAAGTCAACACAAAGGTTGAGTTAAATTCATAGGTTTTTGATAAACAATTTGAGTACAAGTTCAGTAGTGGGTTACGTTGTTATACACCCATATGAAAAACAATATTATTGCCTTAAGCTCATGACACCAAAGCCTTAGGTTAATCAATAACCACAAATAATTGCCCCAACGTGTGCCTTTGCCAAAACACCCGCATAGTTATTTCTAATGAAGTGCTATTGGTTACCGAAAGTATAGGTACACCAACGGGGAGTCCAGTCCCAAATAGATCTATTCACAACATTAGCACTCACTCTATAGAGTAATTAATGGTTCATGATAATGGGGTCTTAATGGCAAAATAGTTACTTAGGCAATAATGTATCAGGATAGCATACAAAAAAAATACTTGCATTCATGGTTTATAGCATGTATCCCCCTCGCGGGTTTATGAAACATTTAAAAGATTGAATGCGAGGCTATGAACTCACCTTAACAGTACAAGGAAATCTGATTGATAGCAAAAGTATATGAAATGAAAGTAACGGCTTCGTCACGCAACCTGGGGTAATATGTCAAGTCTTAGTTTGATTGGATATGTTTTATGTCATAATGAAATATCATTTTGATTAGATTTATTATGGAAATATCGTATCACTGTTCGGGCCATCATAATTTAGAGGTCATGTAGTAAACGTTTGAGGAGCCAGGACACTTTAAATCATAAATCCAGCAAACTCGTCAAAACGTATACCCAAATGAAACCCCTTACATGAAGCTCCCTAGTAATGTGATACATTATAGTTTTAAGTTTCTTCAAAAGCTAGAATAATTTATATATATATTTTTATAATTAATATAAAAATATAATATTTTATAAGTTTGCAAAATTGGCAATATATACCCTTGGTTTATAAACTTTTACAAGTTTAGTCCTTTATATAAAAAGTATATATATATTAAACCTTTAACTTTGAAACTTGGTAAAATAGGTCCTTATAGTTATAACTTTGAAATAATGACATTTTCAGCCCCTTTAGTTATAAATTTCAGAAAGTTACGATATATACCCCTATGCATGGAAACTTTTGCAAAACAAGTCCAAAAAGCCATGCAAGGTTATTTTAAGATTCCAAATGATATTTGCAGGTTATAGCTTATTAGTATAAGCTAAAATAAGATGTTTTAACGTAACAAAAGTTTAGAAAAAGGATTCGTTAGCTAGAAAATCAAAACGGGTCAAACGGATCATTTTTAGGGTTTTTTATTAAAAAACACATGGTTTGAGGATTCAAAGGATCAAACAAGGGTTCATACATGATCTTAAGAGTATTATGAATATTATTGTACAGAATATAAGCTTATGGAATAAGATCTTAGGGTTACTTGAGCTAAAATGGGTCGAAATGGGGTTTTAGGACTCATACGCATAGAAATGGCTTCAAGACTTTATTTTTCTTGCTTCTTGGCTTCTATTCTGAGCTTAGGACTCCGTCATTTATCTTATATTTCTCTGCTAGGAAGGGTTAGAATTTCCATTTGAGGGTGCGAGATAGTTGTGTGGATGAAATGAAAAAGGTGCAAGTTTCGGCTATATATAGGGGTAAATGACCCTTAGATGCCCAAGTTTTACACCTTGGAGGACCAAGAAAACTTGGAGAAGAGATCAAGATCGTAATAGGTGACTAAGGGAGCTAGGAATGCGTATTGAAGGGCTAGGAAACTAGACATGAAAGTGTAATGGTGGTGGAGTTGAGTTTTTCGTGTATCAAAGTAGACAAGGAGGTGATCAAGCAACTTGGTGGCCAAGTATATTAGCAAGGAGGAGATGGAGGTGCTTGCTAGGCTTCTTGGTGATGTCATGGTGAGGTCATGGAGGTGCTAGGATGGGTGCTTGTGTTTAAAATGGGTCAAAAAGGAAGAAAAGGTGTATCGGGTTAGTTTTGGATTTGGTTAGGGTTTTTAGGTGTTTAATTTTGAGTTAGGGCTAGGGTTTAGGATAGGTCAAGGTTTTGGATTAGTGTTAGGATTATGTTTTAGTATTTAGGATTTGTTTTTAGGGCTTAGTTTTAGGTTTTAGGGTTTAGTTTTAAGGTTAAAGAGAAATTAGGGTTTAGGGTTTTATTTTATGGTTTAGGGTTTTAAAACATGGATTAGGGTTAGGATTAGGGATAGATTAGGGTTTAGGAGTCATGAATTAAGTACTTGTACCTTGTGCTAAAGTAGTGTAAAGTTTAAACATGGTTTAGGAGCTTAAATGACCTAATTAGGTTTTTAGGTATTATTGACTTGTACATTGAGATTAAACGAGTTGTACATTGTTTTTAGAGGGTAACATTTTTCAAATCTTATGCTATGATACATGTACACATGCCTTGAATACTTGTACATTCACTTTATGTATACATTACATATAATTAGGGTTTTGATACAAACGTTTAACGTTTAAAGCCTGTTTTGATAATATATGTTGTTTAAAATGGATACGTTTTTGGTAAAAATGGATATTAGGGCATATACTTGACAAATTAGGCAGTTTACAGATATAGACATAGATATAGATGGCATAGGTAGGTTGCGTGAGCTCGTTTAGTTTTCTATGTAAACAATGTTACATAATAGAATGTAATAAAGCGAAAAATTTCCCCGTACAAAGGTGATCATAATAAAATAGGTAGATATTACATTGATGAAAATTTCGGGTTGTTATAGTCCCTCATCCTTACAGAAATCTCGTCTCGATATTTAGTTAAATGCCGGAGTGATGTCAATGAATGATTCAAACAAATTATGAATTGTAAGAGGGTCGCTTGTGCATCAATCATGTTAGATATAAATCTGGAAATATTTGAACGAACAAATTACGACTAGTGACTCAATTGTATAAAAGTAATAATGATAATGATTAAATGAAGAAAAGGAATTATTTGTATAAACGGACTGAAAGAAAATTGTTTGTATTAATGCCATACTTAAGCCCACTCATTTGTAATTTGTCATTTACAAACAGAGGCGTCCCAATCCTTGTAACTAAGAATTTATAAATTTATAGTTTGTTGGTTCATAATTTCCTTATTCAAATAAAGAAGCGTTCTAATTCATTTCAATAAGATGATTATAAATCATCCTACTTAAGCATAAAACATGTATCAAAATGGTGTTAAATAGAAGATGTTTCCTTGGTGGTATGATTTTACAAAATCATGAGTAGAATAATAAGATATTAAATTGCACGATACTGATCCAGAAATCATATTTGGAGAATTTGGCATACAATTCCTCCTTTCTAAGTAATTATGAAATTATTCTCAGATGTTTTGCGTGTTCTTCTTTGTTACAAGAGTAGATAAGAATATCATCGATGAACACTATTACGAATTTGTTCAAGTATGGTTTACACACCTGATTCATGAGATCCATGAATATAGTAGGTGCATTCATTAAACCAAATGACATCACTTGAAATTCTTAGTGTCCGTATCTTGTTCTGAAAGCAGTCTTAGGAATATCTTCATCCCTTACTCTCAGTTGATGATAGCCTGATCTTGAGTCGATTTTTGAGTAGACACTCGAACCTTGAAGTTGGTCGAATAAGTCATCGATCCTGGGTAATGGGTAACGATTCTTTACAGTAAGTTTATTTAACTCCCGATAATCGATACACATTCTGAAAGATAAGAAGAAAGACGGATCTCCTGGATATATACCTTTTGGTTTTTATTCAGGACATGTGATCTAGTCGAGTTTTGCTTTGGTTACCTCGAATGATTAAAGTTTCACCGTCGATTAGGATGTGGATGACTTTCTTATCACAGAGAATTTTGGCATGATACTTGGATAACCAATCCATACAAATGATGACGTTGAAATTACCAAGTTTAATTGGCATAAGATAAATTTTGAAAGGTTGGTTTTACAAAATCAGGGTGCAACCCTTGATAATGGTACTATGAAATAGTGAGGTATAACGAAATTGTATTATATTATGAACAACTTGCCTTTATACTTTACATAGTCAAGATTTGACAAGTATTGTTATTTATACCACACATCTCGTGGTTAGGTTCTAACCAAAGCTATAACTAGAATCTAATCTAGTAGTCTGAGGGTCTTTTGTTTCTGTAGTTCCTGGTTAGATGACCTACCTTGTTGCAAGTCTGACACCTGACAGTGCAAGGTCCTATATGATGTAGGGTGCATCTTTTACACAAGGGACGGTTTCCAGTATACCCTTTGTTGGCAGTATAAGTCCTGAAGGTTTCTTGGCTCCTATTCTGCCGTTGGTGGTGATCATTGTTATGGTTGTTGTTACAGTAGTTGTTGTTGTTGCCGTTGGTGGTGTCCCTTCTATCCTCAAGCTTTCATTTATGGTTATTGGTTTCTATACTGCATTATACCATTATGATTCCCAACATTCTGCCCAGCATACTGTCTAAACTGATTCCCACCATTGCCTCCAACCATCTGCATCTGTCTATCTTGACCCATATTCATACCCGGTTGAGCAATCTGCCTATTATGAGGGTTTGATGAAATTCTCTGGTTGTTGTTGGTTGGTGTTGAGTAGTTTAGTTTGAATGCCTTAGCCATTAGAACAAGTGTCATGTTCATTGCGGTTGTGGGATCTGTAATGTCTTCAGGATTTGGCATTGGTTGTGGCATGTAGGTACTTGATGATGGTTGATCTTGGTGAAACACTGGATAATTGAAAGGATTGTTGGAATTTGCCATGAGTGCCAAAGGATCAGGTGTTTTTGCAAGTCGTTAAGCTTTTAGATCATCTACCTCCTTTTGATTGTACTTTAAGAAATCATACAACTAAGTGTAATCTGCTGTATGCAAGTACTTTGTTTGATGAACAATGGTAACATGTCGACTCCATTCTGGTTGTAAGTTGTTTAGGAACTTGAGATTACTGGCAATCTTTTTTGGAAAGTGTTTGTTTCTCTTGAAATCATTCATCAACTTTGAGAAACGATGATAGTAAGACTCAATCGATACCCCATCAGTGGAAGTAAACCTTTCCCATTCATTAAACAACTTAGCCTTCTTCTCTAGAATTCCAATATCGGAACCTTTCATCATTTGTTGAACACGTAACCAGATTTCTTGAGCAATTTCACAACTATCAATAGTAGCATAGATGTCTTTAGGAAGACCGATAAGAATAGTCTGAATGGCTTGATCATCGGCTTTAACCTGTTTAAGCTCCTTCTCAGTGAGTTCATCGTCTGTCTGCTCATGAAAGGTTTCATTAACAAGAACTTCACGGTCTGCATCACCTGGTTCAGGAATCATCCGTCTGACATATGGACCATTCATAATGGAATAGTAGATTAACTTTCCATTTGGTCTACTCTTAGCATACCAGAGAAGACGTGATGACCATGGAACATAGTTCTTGATCGTAGTAAAATTCAACCCTTTAATTATATAAATATATAATAAATATATAAATAATAAGGATAAAATCAACGGTAAGTATTCCGATAGGCTTTTGAAAAGATTCGCTTTTATCCAAAGCCAAATCTTCAAAAACCAACCAGGGTCGTTTTCCTAACGAGGCGTGAATCAAAAATCGAGATAACATTCGTGATTGCGTGTTTGAATAGTTAAAGGATTTTTGGGTTTATATTCTAATTTCTACACTTAAAATGCAAAAACAAATAAAGGTACGCTAAAAACGAAAGCAAAAACAGATTTAAACCTAAAAACGAGAACGGGGATCAAATCCCGTTCTTTAAAATTCCAAATTTTACAAAATTAACCCTACGAGTGCAAAATTAATTTTCCTAGGTGCTAAATGATAAAAGAAAATTTTCTAAAAAATATATATATTTTTGATTTTTTTAATAGTTTTTTATGAATTAAAAACTGATTTAAAAAGAAAATTGATTAAAAATAGTAAATTAGTTAGGAAAAATATGAAAAAATGCAGAAAGGTAGTTTAAGATATGCTGGATGCAAGAAAAATAAAAGGGAGTTACCAGCTTATTGGAATAAGCTGGTATTAAGCCAAAAGGGCTTATGGGCTTATTGGGCTTAAAAAGGGTTAAAAGAATTGATTGTGCAAAGAAAACCAGATGGCCCTATCTGGTGCTGGAGGTTAGTGTGTGGGTTGTGTGGGACGAGTGTGTGCTAAAGGGGAGGTCTAGGGGTCGAATCCTTAGGCCTTCATTTTCGCAAATTATTTTTAAAAATTTTTCTTTTTGCAAATTTATAAAACACAACAAAATAAGAAACTTTAAAAAAGTGAGTTTTAATGAAACTTAAAAATAAGCTAATTATAAGCAAAGAAAAAGCTGGCAGAATTACTTTTTTAACACTAAGTGATATATGCTAAACTGTGAGGCTTTTAAAAACTTGAAAAGCTAAAGGAAAACACAAATAAGCAAAAACAGATGGACACCTACACCTAATAAGCACATTCAAACAAAAATAAGCACAAAAGATGGGCAGAAAAGCTATGAAAAAGCAGATAAGCTATAAGCTAAAACTGCAGGCCAAACAACCACAAGAGCACTCTTTGGGCTTAATTTTTAAGCCCAAAGATTGAACCTTATGGCTTAATGAGCTATATGAGCTTAAAGATTGGCTTATGGGCTACAATTATAAGCAAAGAAAAATGAATTTGAAACTTAAATAAGGTACTAAAAAGCTAATGGAAAAGGGTTGGTCTCAATCAGCATATGCCGATTTGGTTTACTTAAGAAAAAGGTGGCTTTTGCAGCCTACAAATAAGCTAGGAAAATAAGATTAAAATTAAAAAAACAAGCTAAAACAGATTAAAACCAACTTAAAAAAGGCTTGTACAAGATTGCTAAATGACCCAAATGGTTTTTATACCAGTTTGACCCATTTTAACCTACTGTCCCAAACACCCCTTTAACTTTGTAAAATCAATTTTTAGACTGATTATCAAAGATTTAAGCAAAGTTTATGAAAAATAGATAACAAGCAACTAGTATTAAGCAATAATAAGCACAAAAAGAACAGGAATAAGTACTAAAATAAGCAAATAAACAATAAGCAGTTATATAACACTTCGTGTTTTAGGTCATTGTATGACATTATTTAATCCACTAATTATTTTTAGGGTTTTACGCGTTTGCTTTTAAATCATAATCGTTAAGCTAAATCGCGTAAACTGAAAATGATCATACAATGTAAACGGGCATTAAACAATTAAAAATTTATATCTAACAAGTGTTATATGATTATTTAGAGGATAATTATTAACTTTGTTCATCATATTTTTATTGGTTACGTAAAATGCTTACGTTTCACGATAAAATGCGTTTAGGCATTCCCGGAAGTTCCAAAACCTAACTACGCCTAAACAAATACCCACGATTATACCCAATACTCAAATTAATAAATATAACAACATACATATGAGTATGTGGCCGAATTTTTGAAGGATAGAACCAAGGAGTCACCAAGTTGGTGACTAAGGCCCTAAATATCTAGATATTACAAAGATCATAGGGAACCAACTCTTACACCATGAACCACTTGGCTAATTAACCTTGTGCAAGGGTTAGAAAGTGACCATGGTTAGGTTAGTTAGATATTTTCACTATAAATAGCATGCATGCACTCTTCCTTTCATAAACACTTAACAAAAATCACAAAAACTCTTCCTTGTCTCCTCTCTATACCCCACGGCTCAAAATAGTTATTTTGGGGAATCCATTGCTTGATTTTCTATCATTATACAAGCATACTCACATCATACTTAAGGTATTCTAAGGTGATTCCAAGGTTTGGTTCACCATTTGCAAGGAAGGAATCAAGAAAAGAAAGAAAGGGTTTACTTGGGAAAAATTAGGGTTTCATTCTAATTTTTCAAGCCAAGAGTTTGTAATCACAAGGGTGTGATTGTTATTCTTACCTCTACTCATCCACACAAGGTTATATCAAAAGCTTAATCATTTCATAACTAAGATTTTATGTGTTCATATGTTATATTTAGCTAAATCACCATCTAGGGTACTCTTGAATATGTAAAATGAATTTTTACTTATTGTCAATGTTTTGTGAACTTATTTACATGCCATATGGATACTAATATGATGTTAAAAGGGATGTATAAGTGTTTTAACATGATGCTTAAGAGTAAACATATTTAAGTGCAAATTAGGGTTTCTAAAAGTCAACTTATGAGTTACAAGTAAAAATGGTAAAATAACATGTTAATCTTGTTATCTTGGACTCACATGAACAAAACATAACCTAATGGACCTAATATATGTAAGACATAAGATATTAAGGGTTCTAATGGGTTTGTAACAAAGTGGTAAAGCTAAAAAGTCCTAAAAACAAGTTTTAAACACATTTTGGAAAATAATATCTTAGGGGCTGTTTGTAATTCGAAATTTACATATATGTTTTATGATTTTATAAAATACTACATGTCACAAGGATCGAGGGGTCATAAAGAACTCGAAAAACCGATTAATAACGAAGAAGATACGCCATTTACAAGTTTACGATAGTTAATACTTTTATAAAACAATTTTTATAAAAAGTACTATTCACCACAGAAACTTATACTTTATAAACATCAATAATATGATAAAACTTTCAATTACGAGAACGTGTTCGAAAGAATCGCTAAAAACGGAGCTATAACGAATAAGATACGACAAAAACGGGTTTTACGTTAATTAAAAGTATAAAAATGATTTTATAGCTGTTATGAACAGTAAAACACTATTCATCACAGAATCTCAAAAACCTAAAAATGTGATTTTATGATCACTCATCTTAATACAAAAGCGTGGGCGTAAGAAACGCGAGAAACGGGCTTAAAACGACAAAGTTATGTCATTTTTACTAAAGGCGTAATTATAAACGTTTTTACTTTATAATTACGATTTCACTTAAACAAATAGATGGTGATATAGCTATATAGATTATATATGTTATTAGTTATCGAAGTGCTATATTACTAGGGAATTTCATAATGAGGCTTCTTCGGATGGCGTATTGACGAGTTGTTGGATTTACGATTTAAAGTGTCCTAACTCCTCGTACGTCATGTCATGACCTCTTAAATTATGATAGCCCGAACGATAGTACGATGATAACTATATAGGATTATATGCAGTTGTTGTTAGACAACGTACTTGAATACTGATTCGACCTATATTAACTAGGTTGCATTCGAGCGTTAGCGTGACGCGTTTTTACTTGGGATATTTTGTTATCAGTTTACTCACTCAAGGTGAGTTCATAGCCCCATGTTTTACAATTATTAAATTACAAGTTTTTGGGGTGAGAAACATATGCATGTTTTACAAATTGGACGCAAGTGTACATTTTATCATGATTACGTTTTGCCTAAGTAGCGATAACCCACTATGCCCATGAATCATGAAC
Organism: Tanacetum coccineum; assembly: GCA_026074375.1. NCBI lineage: Eukaryota > Viridiplantae > Streptophyta > Magnoliopsida > Asterales > Asteraceae > Tanacetum > Tanacetum coccineum. The sequence goes on along the minus strand of BQNB010007371.1, from coordinate 17,220 downwards.
TGTCAATTACTGGAATGTGAGCGCGAATGATTATAGATAGATCTATTTGGGATTGACCTCCCCGTTCGGGTGACTAGCTATCACTGGAAACGAACGTATATCATGTCGGATACTGGATGTTACGGGTTGAACATCATCACGGGCAATGTAGGCAATATTTATATATTGTATTCAATTATGTCGAGCTTCGGTGTCATGAGCTTAGGTAAACGTAATTACATTTTGTGATGTCTGCATCTGTTGCATTATCACTGGGAAAGTCTTGCGGTCCTGCATATACATTTACATAAACCTATGAAATTCACCAACTTTATGTTGACGTTTTTAAATGCAATGTTTTTCAGGAGGTCATTAAGCACGAGGTGCGAAGGATACATTGGTGGTTATATTATGAAGTCATGCATTAAAGATTTAGTCGCATTACATTTTGTGTATCTGTTATGGGCTGGAAATCTTTGTAATAATAACAAGTAAACAAGTAAAGCTTCGGGCTTTTGTAACACATACTTTATTAAATCCAATGTATCAGTTTTAAAATTTTATCAAGCCCACAGTTTTATTATTTATTATTAACTCATTTTTTTCATCTATTTTTTTATTACCTGATATAGAGATTATATTTTTCGTTTTGAAAAATTTAAGTTATAAATTTGAACTTAAAATAATTGATATCATCCATGCTTTCAAAAATATCTGATTTAAGATTTATTTTCATAATATAGCACGTATTTTAGTCCGGTTAGGAGCTTATGGGAGAAAAGAAAGCACAATTACACTTATGAGCTCTTATGATTTTCCAACTAATCCTTGTTTAGCATCTAACTCATACTTAAATTATTATTTTCCGTCCTTCGCGAATTTTCCGATGAATGACTAGGTATAAAAGTAAGGGAACAAGCTAGAGCTCAACACGCTCGATCGAATCAAAATTTATTCTTATTCTACCTAGCAGGAAAGTTAAAATTGTGACAAAATACTTATTTTATTTTCGAAATTTTTTTTTTAATTTTTTTAAAGTTTTTTGGTATTTTTGGTGGTAAAAACAGGATTACGCAAAAACAACGACTGCAGGCATAATCAAATGATAGATCCCCCCATACTAGAACACAAACTTGTCCTCAATGTTTTAAGAAGGGTATTCCACGTAAATTCCTAGCCGTTTATTTAAGTTCATGCTTATAGATAAAGTTAGTCGATAGATTTTGGTTATTAGATTCCCATAATAAAGTTGAGGTTTGAAGCTCTAGTGAATGAAAGGACAAAAAATCGAGTGCACGAGAGGCTTTCAAAAATCGGGAATTCCTGAACATACTTAACAAAAAAAACAAGCACAGAAAATGGAAGAGGCGAGCCTCTCACACAACACACTTATTCATTACTACTATTACAATCATATTAGGATAAGATTGGTTTGAGGTCAATGTGCTTGACCGATCCCCACCTCCTTGAGCTTGTTCAAGGGGGATAGAATGGGTTGACCGAACACCCAAATTAGGAGTGGTTGACTCCATGAATCATATCGGGCTTTTATGAATGAAAAAGCTTTGCAAGCTTTAAAGTTCCGATGTGATGAAGAGGAAGGGAGGTTTTCTCCTTCTTATAAGCAAGTAACACCGTGATGTAAAATTTGTCTTCATTTTCGGATGAAAAAAGGAAGTAAGTATAAATTACTGGTGAATGAGTAGCAAGAAATCTCGTGGGATTTATCCGTCTTCATTGCTTATCACCGGATCTGTAATCTTGTTTTTATCTCCGAAGGGAAGAAACATTTCAAAGATCGGATCCGAGATCATTATGAGTAGGAATGAAGTCCGAATTCACATATGAAGTGTGGTTGGGTGGGCAAACATGTTAGGCAAATCAACAGGGGTTTGTCATTCCACCAATCAATGGTTGAATCTCCGAATCGGGATAATCAACTTGAAATGATTCGAACTCGGGAAGGGAGGTAGATATTATCGTCACCTTCCGAGTCGTAATCATCACTCTCAATACCCGGTGGTATTGATCCATCCGAAGCAAGAAAAACATCGATCTCATCCATGAGAGAGTCACTATAACTCGATAGAATTTTCCACATTAAGCTCTTCTGGAGGGCGAGGAGATGAGTTGTCATAAAGCAATCTCTCAACTAGATGAATTTCACCCTTCGGATCAAGGTTGTCATCATCAATTCCCGGTGAAATTATTCTGAGAAGAGTGAGTTCACCTGCGAACTCATCTAGAAGAGAATCAATCTTAGAAGAAGAATCAATCAAAGTATTTCGATTAAGCAAAGATTCTATAAGATTGGATTCGACATAAAAGGAATCAATTCCCGGGGGAATTGAAGTGATACTTTTCTAACTACCTCATTTGGAATTAGATTCACCTCTGGTAGAAAAATTTCTTCACCAAGATCAAAAGGAGGTTAGAGAAAATTTTAAATTTCTCCATTGGAAACGTCTTCCTCGGAAAATGGATCTTCATCACTTGAGTTCATATCTATCATCGATATCGTAGAAGGGTTAGAGAAAGTACAAGATGGACTCTTGGGAAAATCATCACAAACGGGCAAATCACACACACTGTCGGAAGCATCCTCTGACTCACTTGGGTTTTGGAAAAGGTTTTCAACACTAGACTTTATGAATTTATCCGATTCCGTTTCCAGAATTGTGTCAAGGTGCTTGTCCACCATGATGAGAGAGTCCGTTTTTGGTAAATCGGGTGTGATTGCGGTAGAACATGTCATGAGATATTCTTGTGTTGCAAAAGAATACTCATCGTCGTCATCATCATAAGATGAGGTAGGCAAATTCCAACTTGGAGTATTAATATATTCTGCCAACTCCTCGTTTATACTTTGCAAATCTTGAACAAGTTTGCTAAGCAATTCTTGTACCTCCTCGGATTGAGCATGCTTAACTTCAAAAAATTTGTCCCAAGCTTGCGTTAAAACCTTCGGTGTTTCCCTAAAAGAAATACGATCAAACTTTTTAAAAAAGTTTTGTATTGATTCCATTAGGTCTTCACGGGCATGCAACATTTCCACTTGGTTTCTTCACGAGGTTGATGAATGACGGGAAACTGCAGGGGTTGGGATTGGTCAAAACCGAAAGAATTAGAGTTGTAAAGATTTTGATTCATCGGTTGACATTCAAAAGTCGCATGAGGACCCCCGCAGTTTTCCCAACAAAGATATTGTTGTGGAAAAGTTGGTGAAGTTTGTGGAAAAGTATCAAAGTTTTGATTAAAACACGGGTTCGGATTGTAGACAAACGGGACCTGAGGCGGACAATCGTAAACTTTGTGAGCATCGTTCCCACATAAACTCACAAAAAATTACGTATCATACTGGGGTTGAGGAGGGTGGCAAGAAAAATCAGCGAGGATTGTCGATCAAGAATTGGATTTGAATCATAATTGACTGAATTTCCGTCTCTTGAGTTGCAAAACAAACAAAATCCACCCTTTAATGGGCCTTCACACCCGCAACAAGTGACTGGCTTTCCATCTCCATAAGTGCAATTTAAACAAATTCCGTTAATAAGATTAACACCACACTGCTGGCACGTACATGGATAACAATAAAAGCCAATACACGGTTGTCCACACCCCATACACTCGCTTTGTTCGAATGACGTCATTAGAATTAAACGAATTAGAGGATAAGAGAAAGAATTAAACGGAGTTTGAGGTTACAGAGAATATTTTTGGATTTTTGAGTTTTTTAAGCAACATACTTTATCAACGGACAAAATGAGATTGAGTAACTTGAACCAATAATCAACTTGTTTCACGGTAGCTCTCTAAAAGAAAAACGCACAAAGGAGCGGAGGAGCGGGAAAGCGCGAAGCTATTAAAAACCTTCTCCTTTCGGGTCGTAGTTCCTCGAAACAACCCTCCTTATACCCCTCTTAGAGTTTGTTTAACTTTTAAAGGTGAGCCGTACTTAACAAGTGACACAAAGGCAAGTTTTAAATCTTTTGATTGGGAACTTATTAGGTATTGTTGATTACTTGATATTCACAAAATTTTGAAAAATAAAATATTTTTGGTTTTTTTTTATAAAAATATTCACAAATCCAAACACTAATCTTCAAACGATAAAACGAGAATCACACACGCCTCCCCGGCAACGGCGCCAAAATGATCGCAGTAAAATTCAACCCTTTAATTATATAAATATATAATAAAGTATATAATAATAAGGATAAATCATGGTAAGTATTCGATGGGCTTGGAAAAGATTCGCTTTTATCCAAAATCAAATCTTCAAAAACCTACCCGGGTCGTTCTCCTAACGAGGCGTGAATCAAAAATCAAGATAACGTTCGTGATCGCGTGTTTGAATGGTTAAAGGATTTTTGGATTGGGATTTTAATTCTACAATTAAAATGCAAAAACGAATAAAAGTACGCTAAAAACGAAAGCAAAAACGGATTTAAACCTAAAAACGAGAACGGGGATCAAATCTCGTTCTTTAAAAAACCAAATTTTACAAAATTAACCTACGAGTGCAAATAATTTTCCTAGGTGTATTGATAAAAGAAAATTTTTCTAAAAAAGAATTAGATTTTTTTGACTTTTTTTTAAATTTTTTATGAATAAAAAACTGATTTAAAAAGAAAATTTGATTAAAAATAGTAAATTAATTGGGAAAAATCTAAAAAAATGCAGAAAACTAGTTTAAGATATACTGAATGCAAGAAAAATAAAAGGGAGTTACCAGCTTATTGAATAAGATTGTATAAGCAAAAGGGCTTATGGCTTATAGGGCTTAAAAGGGTTAAAAGGAGATTGTTTGTGCGCAAAGAAAAACCAGTGGCATTTTCTGGGTGATAGTGGTTAGTGTGTGGGTTGTGTGGGACGAGTGTGTGCTAAAGGGGAGGTCTAGGGGTCGAATCCTTGGGCCTTCCTTTTTGCAATTATTTTTTTTCTTTTTTGCAAATTTATAACAACAAAATAAGAAACTTTAAAAAACTAAGTTTTAATGAAAATTAAAAATAAGCTAATTATAAGCAAAGAAAAAGCTGGCAGAATTACTTTTTTAACACTAAGTGATATATGCTAAACTGTGAGGCTTTTAAAAACTTGAAAAGCTAAAGGAAAACACAAATAAGCAAAAACAGATGGACACCTACACCTAATAAGCACATTCAAACAAAAATAAGCACAAAAGATGGGCAGAAAAGCTATGAAAAAGCAGATAAGCTATAAGCTAAAACTGCAGGCCAAACAGCCACAAGAGCACTCTTTGGGCTTAATTTTTAAGCCCAAAGATTGAACCTTATGGCTTAATGAGCTATATGAGCTTAAAGATTGGCTTATGGGCTACAATTATAAGCAAAGAAAAATGAATTTGAAACTTAAATAAGGTACTAAAAAGCTAATGGAAAAGGGCTGGTCTCAATCAGCATATGCCGATTTGGTTTACTTAAGAAAAAGGTGGCTTTTGCAGCCTACAAATAAGCTAGGAAAATAAGATTAAAATTAAAAAAACAAGCTAAAACAGATTAAGATCACCAACAAATGAGCTTATGCTCAAAAATTCAAGTCCTGAAATCACTTTTAACAATCTCAAATTTGAATTTTAAAAAGCTGTTTTTAACTTTGAAAGACACTTGACAGTTTTAACTTAAACTCAAAATTGACAAATGAGAACCTATTAGACTCTATCCTACTGCATTATATACTTTAAAAGGATACAAAAACAAGACTCAAAAGATGGTTTTAAAAAGTCTTATCAAAATGAGAACTTGAAAACAATTCTGTCACAACAGTTTCAAACACCCATTAGAAAATACTTCAAAACAAACTTTTAAACCTAAAAACTTTTGAAAACATATTAAAACCAACTTAAAAAGGCTTGTACAAAATTGCTAAATGACCCAAATGGTTTTTATACCAGTTTGACCCATTTTAACCTACTATCCCAAACACCCCTTTAACTTTATAAAATCAATTTTTAGACTGATTATCAAAGATTTAAGCAAAGTTTATGAAAAACAGATAACAAGCAACTAGTATTAAGCAATAATAAGCACAAAAAAAATAGGAATAAGTAGTAAAATAAGCAAATAAGCAATAAGCAGTTACAAGGCTATTTAAGGCAGTTTTGAAGAAACAACTTAACTACAAGGTACATAAGCAATGAACTAAGACAAATAAGCATAAAGAACATAAATAAGGCAGATGAAGCAGGAAATAAGCAATAATAAGCAGATGAACACTAAATAAGCAAAATTGAAAAATGGAAACTCACAAATGTCCAAAGCTTTTGGCAAGAGAATAAGCTCTCAAACAGCTTATACACCTTTCCTATAGCTTCCCAAGAAGCACTAACCCAAGGCCATCCATTATATACCTTGCTCCAATGTTCTTTTGACAATTTTTGTGATTTTTAGTTTTTTAAGACAGAAATGAAAATAGACTTTTATATAAGCTTTTAATGACTCAAAAGCTTATATAAGAGCTTAATCAACAGTATTTAAAGACAAGTAATGTAAATGACAGAATATTAAAGAAAACTTAAAATTTTCATTAACCTAAAAGAAATTACAATGCAATAATTTAAATGACAGGAAAATTAAATGACAAGTATTTAAAATGTAGTATTAAAAATGGTACAAATTTGACTTAACAAAATTCGACAAATACAAATAATCTACACTAGCCATATTTATACTAAAAGCTCTTCACAGCTTTAAGTCTTCAAGTTGTGCTTGTTCACTAAAGAGTTTGTAACTGTGTTTGTTGTGTGAGTAGAGTCCCAAAGTGATCTCAGCCATCAATCTTTCTTTGTGCCCAAGTCATAGTGATCAAAACCCTTGATTTCGTATCTTCTTCCCTTGTCCAATAGAATGGTGTAGGATTGCCAACATGGCATTGACTTCTTGAGAGGTGGGGTTTAAGGGAAAGGGATGGTTTTGGAGTAGGGTGAAGGGGGTTTCAAGGTGGGAAAGTGACAGGGATAATGAATAGGACTTTGGGCGAGAAATTTTGTTTAACTGTATGCAGGGTAAAAGGTTTATGGGTCTGGCAAGTTGGGTCCCTAAGGTGTATTGTTTGATTGCAAGTATCGTCCTTTGTGGTGATAAACCTTTTTGTGGGATGGCAAGATAAGCCCCTGAGTTTGATGTATGTTATTGCAGTCACAATCCTTGTGGACTAACGATAGTAATAGCTAAGGGTTATGGGCTCTAACTCAGTTAAAGTGATTTTGGGCTTTTATATTGTTTTGGGCTGAGTAGTAAGAAAAAGGGTTTTGGGCCATTTCCTTTGTATAAGACTTCTTATAATACCTTAATGGGCTAACCCGGCCCATTAGATGGGTACGGGTGGGCCCATTAAGTATTTCTTTGGTTTTTTCTGCTTCGGCTTTGACTTTGACTTTGTCAGGGTTGACTTTTTGGTTGACTTTGACTTTGACTTTTGCTTTTTACGCTCTTTACATTCTCGTGCTCGGTTTTATCGTTTTTGGCTTTGTTTTTGTCCTTTTGTCGGATATCCGTTTCCTGCACAATATAAGTGAAAACATACAAATACAATGTATTTTTGGTACGTTTTTGGTCATTTAAGTCCAGTTTTAATGGAAAATGGTATGTGTAATTAAGCACATACCAAAATCCCCCATATTAAACTATTGTCGTGTCCTCACGCAATGTCATAAGTAAACACTTTAAAAAACTAAAAATCTCAATCCCCCTCGACTAATTACCTCGAAAAGTAGCTAAGTGTTCGTCAAGAGGAACTAAGGAATCAATAGCTTCGACAAGTCCCGTTTTTACCATTTTTAAATATTTACACTTATTCCCACTCATATTTTTGTATTTTTTCTTTTTCTCATTTTTTTGTACTTTTCTTTTTAAGCAACTAACTATCATGTTTGACTTTTGTTATTTTTATAAGTTTAGGGATCATAGAACAAGACGCATTTCAATCCTAAAATGCCCCAAAAAGGATAAATTCATCGTCCCCGACTTTTCACTTATTCCAAACCAAGCTTAAAACGAAATCACCGTTAAATACAAGTAAAGATGCTAACACTACTTATATTTGTAACTTGTGAAACCTTTCACTCCCGACAACTATTATATATTAGATGAATGTGCAATTTCAAATTTCAACCATGGATCAACGTTTTGCAAAATTTCTATGCTTCACGTTCCACTCGAGAATAATGAGTTTGAAGGCGAGATCATCCCATGTAGCGACTTTCGTCTCGGCACATCCCAACCTTGCGGCTAAGTGACAAGGCTTTTGACACCCCATAGAGACTAGTATCGAGACTCACGGACCTTCGGTTTCAAAAACTCTTAGGTTTCCCCTTTATGCATAGCTTATTTAAAATAAAATAGTCTTAGTTCAAAAGCATATTTAAATTTAAGAAAAAAATATTTTCCCTATATTTATTAAATCACACTTAACATTAAATATAGCATTGATGCAATCGTAACCCTCGACCTTTTAGAAGGCTGCAACATCGGTTGTGAGCCGGCAAGATGCAGCAAACTTTTATCAGCCTCGGATTATTATTCTTACTATGGGCTTTCTTTAGAAGGCTGTAACATCGGTTGTGAGCCGGCAAGATGCAGCAAACTTTTATCAGCCCACAGTTTATAATTATTATTCATCATTCTTCTTCTTTTTTCATTTTACATCATTTTTTTTCATTTTACTTTATTTTACGATATATAGAGAAGACTTCTTTTTGGAAAATTTAAGTATAAATTTGAACTAAGACTAAAATTATTGCTATCGACTACATCTCAAAAATTGTTGATTTAAGTTTAATTTTCAAAAATAGCACGTATTATTAGTCCGGTTAGGAGCTTATGGGAGAAAAGGCCACAAATTACATACATGAGCTCTTAAGATTTCCAAATAATCCTTGTTTAGCATCTAACTCATACTTAACTCTATCATTTTTCGTTCTTCGCGAAGATCCGCGAATGCTTAGTCTAAAAGTTAAGGAACAAGCTAGAGCTCAACACGCTCGATCGAGTCAAAATTTATTCTTATTCTACCCAGCAGGAAAGTCAAAATTGTGACAAAACACTTATTTTATTTTTGAAAATTTTTAAATTTTTTCATTTTTTTGGTATTTTGGTGGTAAAAACGGGATTACGTGAAAACAACGACTGCAGGCACAATCAAATCGATAGATCCCCCATACTAGAACTAAACATTGTCCTCAATGTTTTAAGAAGGGTCTCTACGTCACTCTAAAGTTGTTTATTAAGTGTGCTAAAGATAAACGTTAGTCGATAGGATTAGGATATTGGATTCCCAAAATGAAGCTGAGGATATGAAGCTCGAGTGATCGAAGGACAAAACCGCGAGCACGAGAGTCATTACAATCCGAGAAATCCTGGACAATAAACCACAAAACATGAAACACGGATAATGGAAGAGGCGAGCCTCATCACAACAACAAAACACTTATTCATTACTACTAAACTACCATACTACTACTACGATAATAATAGGATAAGCATGGGTTGCCATCCACGAAGCGCTTGTTTTAGGTCACTGAGCTTGACCCGATCCCCCCATACTTGAGTTTGTCAAGGGGGATAGAAATGTGGATGACGAACACCCAAATTAGGAGTGTTGTCTCCATGAATCATCATCGGGCTTTCAGGAGAAAGCTGGAAAGCTTTCAAGCCCCGATGTGATGAAGAAGGAGGAGATTTCTCCTTATAAGCAAGAACACCGTGATTGAAAACTTTGTCTTCATTTTCGGATGAAAATGGAAGTAAAGTATCAATCACGGGGGAAAGAGGAGCAAGAAATCTCGTGGATTCGACTTCAATGCATATCCCCGGATCGTAAATCTTGTTTCTATCTCCGGAAGGAGAAGAAACATCAGGATCGGATCCGAGATCATTATGAGAAGGAATGAAGTCGAAATCCATATGAAGGGTGGGATGGGTGGGCAAAATGTTAGGCACATCAACGGGGATGTCTTCCACCACAGCAATGGTTGAATCTCCCGAATCGGGATAATCAACATGAAATAATTTGAACTCGAGAAGGGAAGTAGAATTATTGTCACCTTTCGAGTCGAACCTTTCGAGTCAAAATCATCACTCTCAATACCCGGTGGTATTAAGTCATCCGGACCGGGAAATATATCGATCTCTTCCCTAAGAGAGTCACTATCCTTAACGGGGATAGGAAATGTGGGAAGAGACTCGATGATAGTATTAGAATTGTCTTGAAAAGCTTCCGGTGGTCGGGGAGAAGAGTTATCGTAAAGCAAACTTTCCAAAAACAAAATATCACCCTCCGGATCAAGGTTGATATTATCAATTCCCGGTGGAATTGATTGGAGACGAGTGAGTTCACCGGCGAACTCATCGAGAAGAAAATCAATCTTGGGAGGGGAAGCCATCAAAGTATCACGATTGACTAATGATTCAAGAAGATAAGACTCGGCATCAAAACGAACATCTTTCGGCGTAGAATCGAGGTCTTCATTATGAATCGGATTAAACTCACTAGAAATGATTTCCTCGTCAAGATCAAAAAGAGGGTTCGAATAAGTTTTAAAACTCATTTCGTGAATAACCTCCTCATGACTTGACTCGTCATCACTAGAGGAAGAATCGTCGAAGAGAGGATTGGAAAACGTTGAAAAATTTGTCGTTTGAGAATCATCACAATCGGGCACATCACACTCACGTTCATCCTCGGACTCACTTGGGTTTTGGACAAGGTCCTCAACACTAGACTTTATGAATTCGTCCGATTCCGTCTCCGGAATAGTGTCAAGATGCTCATCCTCCATTATGAGGGAGTCCGTTTTTGGTGAATCGGGTGTGATTGCGGTAGAACATGTCATGAGATATTCTTGTGTTGCAAAAGAATACTCATCGTCGTCATCATCATAAGATAAAGTAGGCAAATTCCAACTTGGAGTATTAATAAATTCTGCCAACTCCTCGTTTATACTTTGAAAATCTTGAAGAAGTTTGTTAAGCAATTCTTGTACCTCCTCGGATTGATGTTGCTTTTCTTTACAAGCATGTTTAATTTCAAGAAATTTGTCCCAAGCTTGCATTAAAACCTTCGGTGTTTCCCTAAAAGAAATACGATTAAATTTCTTTAGAAAGCTTTCTATTGATTTCATTAGGTCTTCTCGGGCTTGCAAAGCTTCCATGCTCATTTCTTGAGGAGGTTGATGAATGACGGGAGACTGCGGGGGTTGAATTTAGTCAAAACCGAAATCGTGAAAATTTTGATACATCGGTTGACATTTAAAAGTCGCATGAGGACCCCCACAATTTTCACAACAAAGAATTTGTTGTTAAAAACTCGGTAAAGTTTGTGGGAACTCATCATAGTCTTGATTGTAGCATGGTTCCGGATTTGAGATAATCGG